>JAPKLW010001536.1:0-97758 GCA_026898455.1 Plectranthus barbatus | reverse complement strand
TATATATATATATATATATATATATATATATATATATATATATATATAATTGTTGCCTTGTTGCCATTTGTTTCGGTATTTACACGTACATATATATTTGTTGCCATTTGAGGTTTTGGGCCCATGCCAACAATTCAACATTGGGCTGATTTATATTAGAGTAAAAGAAAAGATTTAGACTCACGACACACATATATATAGACGTGGGTTGAAATTTTGGGGCTGATTTATATTAGTGTTAAAAAATAAAAATAAAAACTCACGATCAGGGCCGGCCCTGAGGCTGTGCGAGAGGTGCACCGCACCGGGGCCTCCGAATGAGAGGGGCACCATTTTTAAAAAATATATATAGTAGTAATATTATACTAATTTATCTTAGTACAGATTTAAAAATTAATTAATAAAAAACTTAGTTTTTAGCTTAACTAAGTAGATTAACAAAAAATTGTGATTTATATTTATCCTAACACATATATTTAGTTTAATATAATTTTAAAAATTAGACAAGAAATTAAGGTTTATTAATTTGTTCAAATATATGAGTATGATAATTAAAAACAAATATTTACAATCATCATCACATAATTGGCCACAAAAATTTCGTTCTTCTAAAAAATGAAATATCTTATCATCTAAAAGTTATATAGCGCTTATCTTTAATTAGTTTTGTCAAATTTTCACAAATGCATGGTTTTAGACTTTTTGTGCATAGTTGACTATATATAGTTTACTTGCATAGTTTTAAATTCTTGAATGTTATTTTGTTTGATTTTGTTTAGAATTTAGTTAGTTTAATTTAATTTTGTTAATTTTCAACCGTTGTTTCGTAAACTAAACATCATGCGATATATATATTTTTACACGCATTAAATATATTCAATATTATTTGCGATCGACTATGACACAAGTAGAATTGAGTGAACTTACTTTGACATAATATTGAATAATATATTTTATTAATATTCTCATTTATAATTATAAAAAGATATTAGGGGTACTATTTTTCTTATTAGCACAGGGCCTCCAAAATTATAGGACCGGCCCTGCTCACGACACATATATATATATATATATATATATATGGGTTAAAATTTTGGGGCTCCAAAATCTGGGGGCCCTAGGCCTTTGTCCCTCTAGCCCAAGCTAAGGGCCGGCCCTGCCAACCTTCAAGATTGATAACAATATGTTTGTGGAAAATTTGGGAAAACTGAAGTCGGACAGGAACCTAGAGATACATTTATGGTAACACCATCTCCAATGCAGCTGCCTTTTCATGCGACGACGATTTATGAATTATGATATTCTTTATTATACTTATTTTGTCTAGCAGCTGCGGCGCAATGAACACCAATTAAGGTTAATTTATTTGGACTTTTATTAAAATGGGCTGCTTATAGAATATGGGAGAACAAATTCTATTATTTCATTTTCATTCATATATTATGGAATGATTTCAATCTTTTATATATAATTTTTTAGATAAAACGAATTATTTGAATTTAATTGTGTAGTAGGTGTAATATATAAATTATTTTGTGAGGAAATCTTGTACATGACCAGAACTAAAATTGAGCATTTTGAATTAATCTTTTTATTATTATTTTTAGTAAAAATCAAATGAATAATAAAATGAATCGAAATGGATTGTTCCGTTTTGGTAGGAATTTAGAGTTTTGGTTGGAGATGAATTGTAAAAAAATGGGAAATAGTGTTTGTAATATCCTCGGATTTAATTAAGCTAATTAATTGCTTAATTACTCAATAAAATATTTTCTTCTCAAATTTGTGCAATAATATATTTTTATTGCTAGCAAGACTATATTTAAATTTGCAACTCGAGTTCGGAAAATCGATTTCCTAAATCGAGCTAGTTAAATGTTCGGAATAAGATATGGATGAGAACGAATCGATCGAATTAATTTTCGGTGACCCGATGGAAGAATTATTAATTTTTTAAGATTAGATTGGAATTAATTGAAAAATGGAGAAATAATACAAAAATGAGAAATTAAATATGTGAGTGAGGTGGCATTTGCATGTGTGAATATTGACACCTCAAATCTATTTGGAATTTCTTTTCAAGTGTGAAAATACAAAAGGGAAAAAAAATACACAAAATAGAAATTTAATTCCACTCCCTTACACTCTCTCTCCCCGTCAACTCTTCCCCCCCCCCCCCCCAAACCCATTTTCCCAGCCCCAAACCCCCACCCACGCTGCCCCCTTTCCGGCCAGATCTCGGCCGCCGCAGACCATCGCCGGCCACGCCACCACCACAATTCGATATCCCTCTCTTCAAGGTTTCCGTGAAGCTATAGTACACGTCGGGAGGTCGAGTATTGGAGGAGAAACGAAGGAGAGAAGTTACCCCACCGGAAAGTGGTGAGATCCGATTTTTAGATTTTTAAACCTCGTTTAAACGTCCATTTCTCGATTCAAAACTTACATATTCTTGTTCCTTACGTATTAGAGAATATTTTGGTACCCCGTAACTCCAGTTTGGACGCCGGATTTTTGCCGCCGCCGTCGCCGTGTTTCTCTTTTTCGGTGAGCTTCACCCATTTCGACTTCCGGAGTATTTTTGATATTGGAGCATGTTTCCACGTTCCTTGCGAGTCTAGGATTCTAGATATGTATTTGCATGTTGATATAAGTGTGTAGAATGAGAGAAAACGGGAGTTGCTGGTTGTTCGCGCGATTTGCCGGAGAAGATGAAGCGTGTCGATCAACACCAAGGCTACGTCGGTCGACACAGCAACAGATGACATATCGACCAGCCATATCAACCGATATGGGGTTCAGAACTGATCGATATGGTCTATGTCGACCGATACAGGGAGGCATATCGGTCGACACAGACCCACAGAGAATGAAAAGTGGTTTTCTCGTCCGTTTTTGATTCATTACGAGTCATTTTTTATTCGTGAGTTTAATATATGATTATCTAAGTATGTTCAAGCATGTTTAAGGTATTGGGTTATGTAATCGAGAGCCGGGTTAGTTTTATTCGATTAAAGAAGGTTGAAGCATGGTTAGTTGTAGAAGTAAAGCATGTGAAGTGTTTGTTGGGATTTGTTAAGATAGATGTTTGTCCTAGACCATCCATCCTAATCAGTTGTATTATTATTATTGTAGGGAGATAAATGATATAGCGATCGAGCTCAACTACACGGTTAACAAGGAAATATCTAATCAGTAAAAGCTTAACCAGGTGGGAACTATTTCAGTATAAAATGAAAACATGTTTTTATTTTCAAAACGTGTGAAAATTCTTTGTTTTAACTGATTGCTATGCAAAGGTTTTGTGCTATTATATTTGTCCTCTGTTGACTGCTAACAACAGAGAGTTATTAACGAGACAAGAACCATGTACGTATACTACTTGAGCTACTCTTATTAATTGTGTTGAAGGTTAGCTGCCTTATGATTGTGAGCTTGGGTGAAATGGTGGTGATCGTAAACCCTGGAAAGAAAGTAAGCTCGGGTGAAATGATGCTGATCATAAACCCTGATAAGAAAGTAATTTGATTATTCATATACGATCGAATCTCGATTCTGTGTGTTTCGAGATTAGTGCACTTTGATGATAGTGGGTTGAGTGTGTTATTCACTCCTAACTAATCATCGTAATTTGGACGTGGGCCAGCTTCCAGTAACACCACGATAAACAGATATAATAACATGTTAAATAGCGCGCAAAATAAAATGATTTAAATAGCACGGTTTTCTTTCAACAAAACCCCGTGTTTATCTGTGTGAGTTGCATACCATTACTATTTAAACTGTATGTTTTCGGGCATGTTTCCACGGGGTACAATTTGTACTCAGCCCCTCGTATTATTTCTAAAATATGCAAGTTAAGCAGCAAGGATGGGAGCAAGGGGTGTAAACAGGCGAAGCAATGACTATACCAATTTTAAGAGATCCTGATATATGCATCTTCATATGCATATATCCACTATGCTGCACACACCGCTGCTACACGCTCTGAATTTGTTTCCTTCCCGTGTTTTGAATACTTTGAAACGAATGTTCAATTTCTCTACTTTATTATCTTCTGAAAGATGTTAACTGCATTTTAAATGATATTTAAATGTTTCCTTTAAATTATTCTTAAGTTTTCCGCTGTTTTAAATTGTGAAATATGTTTGAAAATCGATGGCCTCGACTGTAGCGCGTCCCAAATTTGGGAAGGTTAGTGGGGGCGTTACAGAAGTGGTATCAGAGCTCTTGGTTTTTGAAAAGGGCTCTGGAAAAGTTTTTCAGTTATTTTGAAACCATTTTGAAACTGATTTGAAGAACTTCAAGTTTTAAAATGTTCTTGGTTTGGAAAGTTGAGTTGAAGTCACTGCTCATGTTTACACCCTATTCCATCCTGCGCAACCTGAGGTATGTGTTGTTTCTAAATTTCAAAAGTTCCAATTTTACCTGCTTGCAAAAATTTGTTTAGTGACAAGGTCACTTGTACTGCGTGAGTTTGAATTGAAAGTTGAGGTATTTAGCATGTTGTTAGTATTTGAAGAATTTTGAGTAAATGATGTGGATTTTGAAAGAAAGTGGAGTTGATGAGTTTGATTGAAATTGGTTATTTAAGAATCATGATTTGATTTTATGACTAGTATGGGGGAGGAGAATACTAGTGAGCTATGATTGTGCGATGTGAAAGGATTTTGACTTAGGTTGTGTGGTAAATTGTTGTGGTTTGAAAATTTGAAAGAAAGTGTTGGTTTCGGCACCAGTGAGGTGGCCCTTGAAAATTTGTGATTTCAAAATAATTGGTTTGAAATATATTGCAAGCAGTGTAAGAATTTTTTAGAGTAATGTTAAATGATGTATTAATTGCGAGTCGAGCTGTAAGAAATTTTGGGATGTGGAATAACCTTGAAAGTTAAATCAGGATGGATTAGGACATGACGAACCGACTATTGGTCTTAAATGTTGAACTTAGAATGGTGTTGGATTGGTGTATAAGAGTGAGTTAGATGGTTTGTAGAAATTGAAAATTTCTTGTGGAACTGGAAAATCCAGTAATTGAAATTGAGTGTGCAGAATGCACGCGGCGAGTCTGACAGATGTAGTTAGACTTGAGTGAGTGTGTTAGTGCGAGGATCTGTTGGAACCTCGGCATAGTATGTTGGAGAATAACGATGCCACCAAGACACGAAATATTGGATATGTGAGTAGATATAGAGACATTATATCACGATGATTTATAGTACTGATTGTGAAGTGATGTAGTTGCTGTTGTTAGGAGTGACGTGAAATGGCACTTGTAGTTGATTGAATCTAGAACCTTGAGATTTTGATTGATTTGATATTGGTTGGGGTTGTTGTGCGTGACATGAAACAACGTATATAGTTTCGATCGAATAGAAAAGTATCTGAGTTATGTTTCACTCTCGCAAGTATAAGCGAATTGAGTTGTCCTTTGGGTGCTTAGTAAAATTTCTACCAGTTAAGCATAGAAGGCGATCAAGCTCATTATTGTAAATCTCATCGAACCTGATCAAGCAAAACTTGAATCGAGCTAGTAAGGTATTGATATAACTCAACCTTGCGAATTGAGTAAGAAATGAACAAGTTCTGGATATTGATTGGACTGAGTGAAATCGTTGCTTCGTGGTGCCTATTAGTTAATGAGACGAGTATCGATAGTTGCAAAATGCCTGATAAGTTATAAAGACGATAAACCAAAGACTCTCATTTGCAAGAAAGTTTCGTGTATGGAGATCTTTTAAGATTCTAATTGCAGTACGACGAAAACCGTAACGATGACACTCACTATTTTGGATGTGAAGCAGTTCGGGAAAAAAAAAAACTTTGACAAGCCAAGTAATGTCTTATGAGAATGTTGGATTGCCTTATTATGTGCGACTAATTATTAGTATCCTATGGGGGGGATAGTTCTCTTCTAGCTTGGTACATTTCTTTCATTTCTCTAAACCATCGGTTCACGAGCCTTTGATTACTCTATTCGCTTCCAGTTCTGAACTAACTTGAGGACATTGTCTTATTTGATTTCCAAATTCCTTGCAATTGAGATGGAAGTTATTCGCAACGTAGTGTTTCTCAATATAATTCCTTTTACACTTGATAAGTTGCAGAGTAATTTTGCCACGTTGATTTTGTGCTACCAGCGCTTCGTACCATTCTCGAACTAATTGAAATTATGCCTTTGATTACTTTGACGATTCTCTGACCTTTAACCATGTGTGATTACACCTTGACCTCATCCTCTCTCTTGATTGCTAACTTGTTCTTTTGAATCAAGTACGTTCACTTCTCATTTATCTTCCTTGATCTCTTGAAAATGAACAAGTTGTTCTTGCTCCTTTTTCCCAGTATGCTTATTTGTGTTCGTTCCTAGACTTGACTTCTTCCAGATAAGCATGCTTATTCATAAGCTATCATCAATCGAACTTTTGGATGTTAGTATGTCTTCTTTGTTCAAGCATGCTTAGTAGCGTTAATTCTTAATAATTCATCTGATTGCTTCCTTGATTTCCGAGGAGTCATATTATTCGTTCGAACCTTGTTGTTGAACTTCTTTCATGATGATTTGATTATTATTCTTTATTTATTCTAAATTCGAAAGAAGCATATCCTGTTTATGGATTATTGGTATGTCCACCTCTAATCAAGCATGCGTAATCATACTTTCTGATTTGCCTTCTTGATCATTGAAATATATACATTTCACAAGCATTCTAAGTCAAATTCGCTCCCATTCGCCTTGTTTGAGATCAAGCATGCATATTTGAACCCCTTGTTGTTGAGAGTACCGTTTCATAAAGCAATTGTGTTTCGTTCTTATTCATTAATTAAATCATTGATTATCTCCTTCGAATCAAGTATGTGATTTGTTACACATTCTTTTGGGTTTCTTAAATATAAACATGCTATTCCTTGTTCAAGCATGTCTAAATTGAAGCACGTTCTTCATCACTTCAATGAGTTGTTATGATTATTTCCTTCAATTCCTTGGTGCTTACCAACTGAAGAGAACCATAGCAAAGAAAGTAGAGAGTTAAACTCGGGGCCGAGTTTAAGTCAGATAAGGTTAACGGGTCAATGGACCGAGCCAATGGATTGCGTTGGACTTTTCACTTGGAGAACTTTTCCTCTGCCTTAATATTTCAAGACCAAGGAATGCCAGGAATATAGAAATTATGGAGAAAGACGAGATCGTGGTAGAGGCCGAGGCCAAGGGAAAACAATCAGAGGAGAATTTGAGCATATGCTCTCGGGAGCAATAAAAATGAGGGAAATGTATTATGGTTTAAATTGATAATTTTCATCAGGTGATGAATTAGTAAGACTTAAGGCAGAGAAGAATAGTCATGAACTAAGCATAGCATTGCCTTTGGAAGAAAACAACTACGATTATCTTAGTATGTCGTGATTGGACAATCAGATTATATAAACATGAGATTTAGTGGCCGAGTTAAATGTTGTGGATATGTAGGACGTGGATATAATATTAGGAATGGATTGGCTAATCGAGAATAAAGCGACGATTTCATGTTATGAGAGGAAGGTTATGATTCTGCGGTTAGAATATGACGAATCTTTCGTTATGGATTTCGAAGAAGGCAGAGGGTACCAGTTATTTCATTTTTGCAGGTCTCAAATTTTTTTTTGTCAAAGACTGAAACCAGATATACTTGGTTTATTTGCAAGGTGAAGAGAAAGAGGAGTTAGCGGTCCAGGATGTGCCCATCGTTCGAGAATTTGAAGACATATTTCCTAAAGAGTTACCAGGACTGCCAACCGTTAGACGAGTGGAATTTGTGATCGATTTAGAACCAGGAGCAACACCGATTTCTAAAAGTACCGTACCGTATGATGCCCAAGGAGTTACAAGAGTTGAAAGTACAGTTGCAAGAACTCCTAGACATGAAACTTCGATGATTTTGTGTCAGTATTTAATGACGATACCCTTATATACTCGAAGAATGAGAAGGAACATGAGTCGCATTCAAGGACGATATTGCAAACTTTAAGGAATAAGAAACTATATGCTAAATTTAGCAAGAACGCCTTTTTGGTTAAGGGAAGCGACATTTTGGGTCACATCGTGTCAGCTAATGGCATCAAGGTAGATCCAGCAAAAATCCAGATGGTGATGGAGTAGAAGTTGTCGACAACGCCGAAAGAGATTCGTAGCTTTCTTGGTTTAGCAGGTTATTATCGAAGCATTATTGAAGGATTCTCGAGGATTGCTAAACCTATGACTCAATTACTCCAGAAAGGGATTCATATGGATAGAATAGTGAGCAAGGAATCTTCATAAATTTAAGCATCTTCTGACCACAACGCCAGTCTTATCCGTACCTGAAGCAGATAAGAATTTCGAAGTCAATATTAGTGCGTCGAAAAATGGATTGATGGTCTTGAGTTAGATGCGGTGATTCATGCATTGAAGATATGGAGGCACCGTCTTTACGGAGTTAAATGCGCAATATTCACGGATCATAAGAGCTTGAAGTATTTCTTCGAGCAGAAGAACTTGAATATGAGACAGAGATGATAGTTAGAGTTAGTTAATGATTATGACTTGATAATAAATTATCACCCATGTAAGGCCAATTTAGTTGCAGATGCCTTGAGCCGGTAAAGGAGAAAATCAACTTGGATGTGTACTAATCAGAGAAGACGTATGAGTACGAGATTCTGAGAAACTTAATCTTGAAGTTAGTTCACCACGGTAAGAAACATGTGTGAAGTACAGAAGTAGTTACTTTAACTATCGTATCAGATTTAGGAGAGAGAATTGTTGACGCACAGAGAAAAGACACGGAGCTTAAAAAGTTACGTCAGGAGATTAGAATCAAGCCATTGAGTGAATACAAAGAAGCGCCTGATAGTACACTGATGTTCAAAGACAGAATCTTGGTGCCTAACAAGGAGGAATTTAGGAATGAAATCCTGAGTGAAACTCATGATACTCCATATGCCGCCCACCCAGGGAGTACAAAAAACGTATCAAGACTCGAAGACTACGTACGGATCGGATAATATGGAAAAAGCTGTAGCCTTATATGTGGAGAAATGTCTGGCATGTTAGTGAGTCAACGTATTACTATGAGCTTTGTCACGGGAGTCCCGAAGATGCAAAGAGGAAACACAACGATATATATATATATATATATATATATATATATATACGAGAGAGTTATACGTACGGATCGGATAAGCTAGCCAGCTATACATATGGGAGATTGTCAGACTACATGGAGTACCTGTAACGATTATGCAAGGAACAGTGATTCTTGATAGAGGAGTAAGTTGGAAGCTAATTCTGCTGATGAAACACGTGATACGCTAAGAAGAGATTGTCTTGAATTCCGACCTATATTATGAGGAAAAGCCAAAAGTTGTCTAAGATTCAATGATGCAAGAATCGAGAATATGAGACGGTTTCTTTTGTGAAGATTTTGTGGAAACACCACGGGCTAGAGGAAGCTACATGGGATCCTATATGATTACTAATATTCATGACCATAATTATGTTCATGAATAATGCACAATCTATAATTGAATGCAAATGTAACCTATTTAATAAATATAGGCTTGTAATCACTCTTGAAGGACACTTGATTTGATAATAAACTTCATCTTTTTGAGTGAATTCTCTTTGTAGAGTATTTCATTTGTTTGAGAACTTATCAAGATTTGTGAGCAATATCTTGTGGCGTTCAACTATACCAAGGTTCTTGGCTAATTTATAGCCAACGGGTCAAGGTTTTGTTAAGCTCTAGGAAAGATCAAACCAGATTTTCGATTTAGGGAGACCGCTGCCTATTTTATACGTTGAGTTCTTGGATCAATATATCCAATGGGTTCTTCGTCCGTATCAGGCTAGAGGAGAAAATGAGGAATAAATACCCCGAGCTTTTTGAAGAACCTTAGCAAATTTTGGGACAAAATTTTTGTAAGGTGGGGAGGATGAAATATCCCCGGGTTTAATTAAGCTAATTAATTGCTTAATTACTCAATAAAATATTTTCTTCTCAAATTTGTGCAATAATATATTTTTATTGCTAGCAAGAATATATTTAAATTTGCAACTCGAGTTCAGGAAGTCAATTTCCTAAATCGAGTTAGGTAAATGTTCGGAATAAGATATGGATGAGAACAAATTGATCGAATTAATTTTTGGAGACCCGAGGGAAGAGTTATTAATTTTTGAAGATTAGATTGGAATTAATTGGAAAATAGAGAAATAATACAAAAATGATAAATTAAATATGTGAGTGAGGTGACATTTGCATGTGTGAATATTGACAACTCAAATCTAATTTTGGAATTTCTTTTCAAGTGTGAAAATACAAAAGGGAAAAAAAATACAGAAAATAGAAATTTATTTCCACGCCCTTACACTCTCTATCCCCATCAACTCTCTCCCCCCAAACCCATTTTCCCAGCCCCAAACCCCCACCCACGCTGCCCCCTTTCCAGCCAGATCCCGGCCGCCGCATATCATTGCCGGCCACGCCACCACAACCATTCGATAGCCCTCTCGTCAAGGTTACCGTGAAGCTATAGTACGCATCGGGAGGTCGAGTATTGGAGGAGAAATGGAGGAGAGAAGTTACCCCACCAGAAAGTGGTGAGATCCAATTTTCAGATTTTTAAACCTCATTTAAACGTACATTTCTCGATTCGAAACTTACATATTCTTGTTCCTTACGTATTAGAGAACATTTTGGTACCCCGGAACTTGAGTTTGGACGTCAGATTTTTGCCGCCGCCGTGTTTCTCTTTTCCGGTGAGCTTCACCCATTTCAACTTTCCAATGTATTTTCGATATTTGAGAATGTTTCCACGTTCCTTGCGAGTCTAGGATTCTAGATATGTGTTTGCATGTTGATATAAGTGTGTAGAATGAGAGAAAACGGGAGTTGCTGGTTGTTCGCGCGATTTGCCGGAGAAGATGAAGCGTGTTGACCGACACCAAGGCTACATCGGTCGACACAAGAGCAGAGGACATATCAACCAGCCATATCGACTGATATGGGGTCAAGAACTGATCGATATGGTCTGTGTCTACCGATACAGGGAGGCATATCGGTCGACGCAGACCCATAGAGAAGGAAAAGTGGTTTTCTCATCCGTTTTTGATTCGTTTCGAGTCATTTTCAATTCCGGAGTTTAATATATGATTATCCAAGTATGTTTAAGCATGTTTAAGGTATTGGGTTATGTAATCGAGAGTCGGGTTGGTTTTATTCGATTAAAGAAGGTTGAAGCATGGTTAGTTGTAGAAGTAAAGCATGTGAAGTGTTTGTTGGGGATTTGTTAAGATAGATGTTTGTCCTAGACCATCCATCCTAATCAGTTGTATTATTATTATTATTGTAAGGAGATAAGCGATATAGCGATCGAGCTCAACTACACAGTTAACAAGGAAACTTCTAATCAGTAAAAGCTTAACCCGGTGGGAACTATTTCAGTATAAAATGAAAACATGTTTTTATTTTCAAAACGTGTGAAAATACTTTGTTTTAACTGATTGCTATGCAAAGGTTTTGTGCTATTATATCTGTCCTCTGTTGACTGCTAACAACAGAGAGTTATTAATGAGACAAGAACCACGTACGTATAATACTTGAGCTACTCTTATTAATTGTGTTGAAGGTTAGCTACCTTATGTTTGTGAGCTCGGGTGAAATGGTGGTGACCGTAAACCCTGGAAAGAAAGTAAGCTCGGGTGAAATGGTGGTGACCGTAAACCCTGTTAAGAAAGTAATTTGATTATTCTTATACGATCGGATCTCGATACTGTGTTCCAAGATTAGTGCACTTTGATGATAGTGGGTTGAGTGTGTTATTCACTCCTAACTAATCATCGTAACTTGGAAGTGGGCCAGCTTCTAGTTACACCACGATAAACAGATATAATAACATGTTAAATAGCGCGCAAAATAAAATGATTTAGATAACACGATTTTCTTCAACAAAACCCCGTATTTATCTGTGTGAGTTGCATAGCATTACTATTTAAACTGTATGTTTTTTGGCGTGTTTCCACGGGGTACAATTTGTACTCAGCCCCTCGTATTATTTCTAAAATACGAAGGTTAAGCAACAAGGATGGGAGCAAGGGCTGTAAACGGGCGAATCAATGACTATACCGATTTTAAGAGATCCTGAGATATGCATCTTCATATGCATATCTCCACTACGCTGCACACACCGCTGCTACTTGCTCTTAATTTTTTTCCTTCTCGTGTTTTGAATACTTTGAAACGAATGTTCAATTTCTCTACTTTATTATCTTTTGAAAGATGTTAACTGCATTTTCAATGATATTTAAATGTTTCCTTGAATTATTCTTAAGTCTTCCGCTGTTTTAAATTGTGAAATATGTTTGAAATCCGATGGCCTCGACTATAGCGCGCCCCAAAGTTGGGAAGGTCAGTTGGGGGCGTTACAGTGTTAATTGCTGAAGATGACCTAAAGACATGTTCTTGAAAGTAACTTTGGAATACGAAGAATGAAAGAGCTTCTCGAAATTAGTAGAAGTTTAGTTGCATTGTGTTGTATATTGTTCTTAATTAGTGAACATCCGATTGATTGATCGATGAGTGGACGCAGAACATGTGGTATCCGAACTACTATAAATTAAGTGTCATTTACCGATTTGTTTATTCTTGCTTATCTACTTATTTGTTAACTTAAAACCCAACAACTGACTAGGTCGTTGGTGTAGGAATTTGAACCAATCTAAGAACATCTGAAAAAACTTAAGCTTTTGAAAAGCTTCGATCTTGAGCAAGAATTAGTTGGGTTCTGTTAGAAACAAATACTTAGGCTCCCTCTATGCTCAATGTTTTTATATGTCAAAAACCCATCCTAGTCAGTTTGGTAAGAGTCTAGAGTTCTAATCTGTAATCCTTGTATAGGATCGAATTGAGTTATAATAGAACTTAGGCTGAAGACCAAGCAAAGGAGAATGCTCGAGAACTGACTATCTACACGCCTGAAACTTGGTTTTCACCAAGTATAGCCTTAACCTAAAACTGAGATGGAGCACTCAGTTTAAGGTCTACCATACTGACAAGGATAAGTCAGTATGAGGGCTTCCCCGTACTGACTAAGGAAAAGTCAGTATGAGGGTTTTCCATACTGATTCGGAGAAATCAATATGAGGGCGTTTTTCATACTGACTGTGGACAATTAGTATGAGGGTTTATCATACTGACCTAGGGAAGTCAGTATGAGGGCAAAGTTATACTGACTTATGAAAGACAGTACGAGAGCCTCTACCTTTAAAGATCGATTTATTCAAAAGATATCGAAGCTCAGTCAGACTTTGACATTTTATTATGCCCAAGTGTAAGTCAGAACGAGGTTATCCAAACCTGAATTCCTCAAACTGAGAACTTAGTCTGACATAAAGTTAGTGTATGGTACACTGACGCAGCAGAGCAAAGCAGGTCGCAGACCTAAGGCATGGGCTACGATTGGACAATATCTTCCATGAGTCTAACGTCTGGATTTATATGTCTAACGAGAATAATTTCAAAATGCCTTGAGTAAATCCTCTTTGAAAGGGTCTGCACCTCAACCTTCAACGGTTAATGATCAATGCATAAACATACGAGGATGAGAGAACTCTATGAAAAAATTCATTCCTCTGAAAACTCCCTGAGTTTCCATGTTTACTTACACGAGACTTGAGTCTCCGACTCAAGTTATATATCGTGCTAACTTATCCTAGCACAAGGCTGAAGCTCTTCTTTGGTGAATATATCTTTCTGAGATATATTCATAGCATTCAGTTTCCTAGTTTTGAATTTTGATTCTCACGGGCGTATGCCAACCACCTGAGTTCTGGGAAGAACAAGTAAACATCGAACCTTGATTCTGGGAAGAACAAGTAAACATCCAACCGCCATGAAGGAGGCTGCGGGGTGCGTCCCCACTTCAACCTGAAGACTGAGTCTGCAAGGAGTTCCCAGACGAGTGCCACAGCTAACCGGAGGACGGAGGTGCAGACGGACTGTGTATAGATCGTAAGGAGGCTTGTATCTACTTAGTGAATTATCCAGACTTTGGTTCTGAAGAGTGGATGTAGGATATTGAGATTTGAACCACTATAAATCTTGTGTGTTATTTACTGCTTTCTTTCATACTTGCTCTGTTTTTCTGTTTCACAAACTGACTTTTGAAACCTTCAATACTTGTCCAAGTATTGAAGTGTATATGTTGTGAAACTGACTTAACTGAAACAGAGACCTAAGCTTAAGTCTTCTACACACAAATCTGACTATACTATGTTTATGCGAACCAGTGCAACTGTTAATTAATACTTCTGTTGCATACACAAACCTTCCGTTGTACAGTTTTGCACTCTGATTTCGGGACCAACAAGTGGTATCATGTGCCAAGGTTCTTACAAACTACGGTTGTGTTAAGTCATTTAGGACCAGATCTCTGTTTTTCTGCACTTGGTTCTGTTTTATGCACTTGGTTTCTGTTTTGTGTGTTCAAGCTCAAGAACGCTGAGATGGCTCAGATTACAAAGCTTCCAAAGTACTCATCAGAAAACTTTGAGATATGGAAGAAACGCTTGTTGATCATGCTGAAAAATGCCCACCCAGAAATGACAGAAGTTCTATCTACCGGACCGCTAAAGATCACCAAGGTGAATACTCAGCTCGGAGGAGCAGAAGGTCAGGAGATAGTGGAGAAGCCTTATGCAGGGTGGACGAATGACGACATACTTCGTTTTTAGCTGGATTCAGTGGCTATGGAGCTCATCCTTCAATCCTTACCGGAGCCACTGGTTGTTGAAGCACTCGAGCACAACAACACCAAAAAGATGTGGGAATTTCTTAGCACCCTCAGCCAAGAATAGCTCAGATGATGCGAAACAAGCTTCAAAACTGTGTAGATAAGTACAAATGCTTCCTGGTGAAAATGTTAAATCAGTGGAAGCTAGATTCAATGCTATTATCTGTGAGCTGAAAAACTTGGGAGAACATATGAGATTGCAGATATGAATGCAAAAATTCTCTCCTAGATGCCCAATGAGGACTGGTTCGTCAAAGCCACCAGATTGAAGGAGAAATATCTCTCCAAGATGACGACCAAGGAAGTGTTCGCCCAGCTCCAAGCCCATGAATGGGACATACAAATGGCGAACAGGGATGAAGCAGTGCAAAGCATCAGCACACATCCAGAAGGAGATGCAGTCTTTTTCGCAAAAAGGGAGTTCAAGAAAAGGCCTCAAAAGCCTTATCAAGCTGACAGATCTTCCGGACAGACGTCTACATCAAAGTCATCACCCACACCTTCCTACCAGAAGAAGGAGGAAGAGAGCTCAATTAAAGAGCTTGAGGAGTAGATGAGGAAGCTGACAAGACTTCTTGAGAAAGCTAAAGCCAAGAAGGAAGGTTTGCAACCCAGCGAACTGAAGTTCAGCGAGAGACCTCTCAAAGCTTGCTTTGAGTGCAGTTCTTCGGATCACCTCAAGTATGAGTTCCCACTAGTTTCCAAGGAGAAAATGGAGCGCTTGAAGAGGGTGTTTGAGAAGAAAGCCTCCAGAGCAGTTGCAAAGGCCATGCTTTCCAGAACTGAGGTGCATCTCAGACAATGACGATGGCTACTACACATCAAATGATGAGGCACTGGAGGAAGCCTTCCTGGTGTTAATGGCAAAGTTTGGAGAAGAGGAAGAAACTCAAACAGAGTCTACTACTCCGGTACACATTCCTAACTCAGTTTCTATTCCTATAGCATGCATAGAAGACAACTTTGAATCCTATTACTCAGATTCAGAGGATGTTTCTCTTGAAGCTTTAAATAGAGAATTTGCTAAGTTTTATGAGTTAAAAAATGTCTTGGCATGTGAAAATGCTTCACTGAAACTGAAAGTTTCAAAACTGACTGAGGAGATCCAAGGATCAAAGTCAGTAAGTGAAGATCTAGCTAAACTTAGAGAAGAGCATTCTACATTACTTGAATCATTTAAATCTATTTATGAAGAATACGCATCTCATAAACTGAAAATTTCTAGTGATCAAAAACTTATCTGTTCACTTTATTCTAGTACTAGCAAAGTTTCAGAAGCTCTAAGTTTACAAAGACATTCTTCTGATAAGTCAGGTCTACGCTTTACAGAAAATAACTTGAGCAATCAGGCTTCTACTTCTGAAATTAGGAATATCTCTAACCATCACTTTACGAAGAATTCTAGTTTAGAAATCAAGATGCTAGGTAAAGGAGTAGCCAACATGGAAAAAGACTTCTTAGAGGCTAATCAGGACAGAAGGGGACAGTTAGTTTCAAAACTGACTACGACACCCAAGCTTAGAAAAGTTTTGACTTATAAATCAAACAAACCTGAGATAAAGCCCATTAGGCCTAGGAAGTGGGTTATGCAAAATGTTCATATCACAAGGAAACCCACCTTGACAGCTAGAATTGAACTTTATAGAAAGTCAGTTTCATTTCCAGATTCTAGAAATCTGAGGTTCCTAACTCATAATTCGTATGAGATGAGAACTTATCCTTATAGAAAGAATATCTATACGAGGTCCCAAACCAACCAATTCCCTACTTTTTGGACTAGGAAGACTACACACTCCGGACCAAGTTTCTAAGAACACAATCGAAACTCAGTTTCAAGGAAGTCAGTTCCTAGAAACTCAGCTTTGAGAAACTTAGTTTTTGGTCATGTTTCACACACTCACTCATTTTCTTCAAACATGCATAGAAACTGCATAAATTATTTAAATAGGAAGAGAAAGGGAGAAGAAATTTTAACACCCAGATATAAGGTGAAACAAGTGTGGATTCCCAAAGGATGGATCCATAACATTAACACTGCAGGACCCACAGAAACGCATGTACCTTTTGTCTAACCTTATCTGTTTTGCAGGTACAAAGTCACCAAGGTCAACTCAAAAAGAAGAAAATAGCATGGATTTTGGACAGTGGATGTTCAGCTCACATGACCGGTGACATCAATCTCCTTTCAAAATTGAGAATGTTAAGATGACCACTTGTCACTTTTGGAGATGACTCAAAAGGGAGAGTAATTAGCAAAGGATGCTTGGAAAGCAATGGAATCATCATCAACAATGTATCCTTAGTCACCAACCTCAACTACAATGTTCTGAGTGTGAGTCAGCTTATCCAATCTAGATATGAGGTGACTTTTGCCGAAGAAGAAAGCTGGATCAATGATAAAGACTCAAATGAGACTGTGCTGAAAGGAGTAAAGAATGGAAGTCTCTACTATGTGGATTGGGAGAGCGGAAAGCCTGACACGTGCCTTGTCGCAACAAGCTCAGCACAAAAGAAGTCAACTGAGTAATGCTGAATAAAACTGAGTCCGAGCTCTCAGTTTTTTTTAATTGAAGGCAGAACGACCTGAGTTCAAAACTGAGTTCCAACTCTCAGTTTAACAAACTGACTCTATGTTAGTTTAAGAACTAAAAAAGGTGGGATTTCAAAACCCAATGATTATTGTATCTGATACGACGCATTTATTGTCAAACCGGTGGCAATGAATCCGCATTTGCCACGTGTAAAGGCACCTTTTTAGGTCAAATCAATCTCAAATGATCTCAATCTTTGCCTCGCCCCAACAGTTTATCCTATGTCTCTTTACAATTATCAATCGTTCAATTCAAATCTTTTGTTAGTATTGATTGATTCATCAAATCAACGGTTAAAGCCATAGTCACTTTGCCATTTTCATCCCTCCAAAAGTCCTCAAACCTTCACAATTCTGGAAATTTTTGTTCTCATTCAATCCTCCAACACACATTCCTTCATTTATTACCAATCATCTATCCACACTCATGGCCCCAAAGAGATTGAGATCACCACAGACACCAGCGAGGGACACATCTACTTCTGGTCAAGAGCAACAATCTTCTTTTGAGTATGTTGAAAGACCATATTTAGAGGTTGTAAGACTCTTTCATTCAGACCCAAATAGACTTTCGCTTGAACAAAGGAGTGCGGCCCAGGTGACAAAGGAAAAGAATATGTTCTTAAACGGTCTGAAGGATGACTGCCCTAACTTCCAGAAACTAGCGCATTAATTACTACGAGAAAAGTTGGCCTATTTTCTGCAATGTCGCCCAAAAAGGTTTCATAGAGTTCTACACAAATGCCATCATCGCCAAAGACCAAAGATCATTTGTTACGCATGTCACAGGTACTAAGATCACCGTCTCTCCTAAGTTACTCATGAGGGTCTTCAATCTTAGAAATAAGGGGACAAATGTTCAAGTCTATAAGCAAGAAGCATATATCAAGAAGCTACGGGAGATCATAGGAGAATATTGGTTAAGATGGAAGCTTGATTATGCCAGCACATCCTTCAAGATAAATCACAAGACGAATGAATTTATTCCATTCTACAAATATCTTGAAAATATTGTGATTAGGATGTTGCAGTGTGACATGGGGTCATTTTCACAAATGAGCAAGAAGAAGTACTCTCTGAAGGGATTCGTGAACTGAATCACAAAGTCCGTTTGCCAAGGATCGTTAATTGAAATATCAAAAATAAATTACTATGCCTATGAACAATCCTAGCATGCTCCTATATTATTATGCATAAGAAGGTTTATGCGGAATACCTGGATTGATGAACTCTGAAGAACGCGTGCGCGGAGATGCCCTTTGATCTTTCCCACGCACAAAGATTTAATTTCCTAACAGATTGAGGAAATAAATCTATGAAAATAATAATAATATTTTCGAAAATAAGGAGAGAGAGAAGAAGAAAAATACTCCTGATTTGAGCTTCTGATCTGTATCCCAACTCGATCTGAAAAACTGGTGAAGATTCTCTATCAGATCCCTTGCCCGGTTGAGAAGCAGAATTTCCTCCTCGTTCTCAGATCTTAGTCGATCACCACATCTCCCAGAATTGGTTCACTGTGTGCAACTTATGATCTTGTGGTGTATTGAGATCTGAGGAACTGAGGCCTATTTATAGGAAAATATTGGACTCCTATTGGGCTTGAGTTTCATGGGCCAGACCAGGGACCAAAATGCAAATAGCAAATAAGGCCTATCAATTAATTAATTCTCATATTCAACCCAGAATATAATTAATTAATTAATATTGATTCATTCCACCAGAGAATCAATACTGTCCTACCTATTTGCTACCACGTTTTGAGGTACGGGTTGCATGGGCTCGGTATATCCCCACATTTAAGGTTACAGACATTCATTAATTAATTTAAGCTCTGACAAGCTATTTAATTAATTAACATCTTATATTCCTGAATCAATCCACTCAAACATTTTCACTTATACTTGAACTTAATCAGCCTGCAGGACTTAGCATAACGAACCTTTTGAGCTGTTCAGGGAATGTCACCATCCTATACTGGATGTGGTTACCTAGTTCCAGTACCAGACAGTCATACACAAACTGCTATTACCCAAGATACAGATATACAAGCTCAACTAGAGCCTTTCACTGCAACTCAAAGTAATACACAATCTGTATATACTTCTGTACCTTCATTTAGGCTTAGGATCTCGTCAAGCCATAGAGATCTAGATTCTTTTAATGTTAGATAAAAGAATCGATCTCGACTTAGGTCCTTATCAATGTGTGCCCCACACCAGCATACCAAGTTATCCAAGATAAGATGCTTATTACTGCGTATGCTGCAGCCTACACCGACAGTTTATCCTGGAACTGTCTCAGCTGTGATAACTATTTATATCTCGCTAGGTCAAACGATCCATACGATCTTTTGTGATCTTCTACACACCGTATGATCTCCCTATCGACGAGATAAGAGGATAATTGTGTTTGCGACACATGTTTGTTAATTCAGACAGGAGATGAACATACAACATTTATGATTCCCAGTATATTAACCAATCGACCTTGTACATAATATACCAATCATAATGCTTTAGTATATAAATTCATCAATCTCCTACTTAAACACAAAGCATTATACAGGTGCTTTCCAGAGTATAACATGTCTAAACTAATCTAGCTATTACATCAAACATTCAACGTGGATAGCTTTGCCCTCAGCCCAAGGTTACGTACATGCATCCCGTAGACCTTCTGAGGCAGAGCCTTTGTGAATGGATCCGCTAGATTATTTCTTTTATCAATCTTCTCTACTAGCACATCACCCCTTGCTACGATTTCTCGTATAATATGGTACTTCCTTTCAATGTGTTTTGTTGCTCTGTGAGTTCGTGGTTCCTTTGAATTAGCCACAGCTCCCGAATTATCACAGTATATCGTGATTGTCTTGGGCAGCTTAGGAATCACGTCCAACTCCAGAAGGAAGTTTCGAAACCATACTGCTTCTTTCGAAGCTTCAGAAGTTGCCACATATTCTGCTTCCATGGTGGAGTCCGCAATGCACTTCTGCTTTGCACTCCTCCATGATATGGCCCCACCTCCCAATGTAAACACATAGCCAGAGGTGGACTTCTTTTCGTCTCGGTCTGCCTGGAAATCCGAATCAGTATAACCCACAGGGCACAACTCCTCACACTGATAGGCGAGACAGTAGTCTCTAGTCCTTTTCAGGTATTTGAGTATGTGCTTTACCGCGGTCCAATGCGCCTGTCCAGGGTTAGACTGGTATCTCGCTACCATGCCTACAGCAAAGCAGATATCTGGCCTCATACATAGCATTGCATACATGAGGCTCCCCACGGCCGATGCATACGGCACGTTCCTCATTTCATCTTTCTCCCTTTGTGTCACCGGACACTGATCCTTGGAAAGATATATGCCATGTTTGAAGGGTAACAGACCTTTCTTGGCAATTTGCATGTTGAAACGGGCAATCGCAGTATCCACATATGATCCTTGAGACAAGGTCAGCATCCTCTTATTGCGCTCCCGTAATACTTTTACCCCTAGGATGTATCCTGCCTCCCCAAGGTCCTTCATATGAAACTGCTCGGATAACCACCCCTTTATGCCCGACCATACTTCCACATTGTCGTCAAATAGGAGAATATCATCTACATAAAGTGCAAGGAACACCACGCTTCCGCTGACACATAGACGGTACACGTAACTCTCGTTTGAGCATTGTGAAAATCTATAGGATTTAATCACTTCATCGAAACGTAGATTCCATGACCGTGAAGCTTGTTTAAGTCCATACAACGACTTCCTTAGCTTCCAGACCAAATGTTCTTCGCCTTTCTGCACATAACCTTCTGGCTGTTGCATATAGATGTCCCTACCTTCTTCAAGGTACCCGTTTAGAAATGCGGTTTTGACATCCATCTGCCAGATTTCTAGGTCCTTATGTGCTGCTATGGCTAGGAGTATACGAATGGACTTAAGCATGGCTACCGGTGAGAAGGTCTCGTCATAGTCTACACCTTCTTTCTGACTATAACCCTTCGCCACCAGCCTTGCTTTGAAAACTGTAATTTCACCATTCGCTCCTTTCTTTCTTTCGTATACCCATTTGCACCCTATGGCTCGACAGCCATCTGGCAAATCAGTTTTCTGGTATACATCCATAGTCATAATGGATTCTATTTCAGAATCCATGGCGATCAGCCATTTGTCTGCATCTTTATCAGATACCGCCTCGTCATATGTCCAGGGATCGGTATCATCCAGTCCGTTTTCCGGGATCAAGTCAGAAGACTCTCCTACGAACATGTACCTTTCGGGTTGGTGGACAACCCTCCCACTGCGACGAGGCATCTGAACCGTGTCAGTAGTTGGCACAGTACTCGTTGGTCCCATACCTTGCATTAGTGGCAATGTTGGTATAGCCTCACCTATTGTAGGTGGATTTACCATTACACTGGGCTTTCCTGATGGAATTGCTTCTTTATCCTCAAGCTCGTGGAGGACAATTTCACTCTTGGATCTGTGGTTTCTTACATATTCGTCCTCCAAGAATCTCGCATTGGTACTGACAACGACTTTCTGATTCTCAGGACAATAGAAGTAACCACCTTTCGTTTGCCTGGGATATCCTACAAACAACATCAGCTTACACCTACTTTCTAACTTATCAGGTTCCTTTGTCAGCACATATGCTGGACAACCCCAAACCCTCACTCTGTTCAAACTTGGCTTTCGCCCATACCAGAGTTCCAGAGGTGTTTTAGGAACTGATTTAGAAGGTACCAGGTTAAGCAAATAGGCCGCTGTCTCCAAGGCATATCCCCAAAACGAAATCGGCAAGCTTGCATAACTCATCATCGACCTGACCATTTCCAAGAGAGTTCTATTTCTTCTTTCCGCTACACCATTTTGCTGAGGGGTTCCTGGTGCAGTCCAATGGGATGTAACCCCGTTATCTGACAAGTACTGCAAGAACTCGTTACTGAGGTATTCTCCACCACGATCTGATCGTAGTGTCTTGATAGTCTTACCTAGCTTCTTTTCTACCTCAGTCCTAAGCTCTTTGAATTCTCAAAGCATTCAGACTTATGGCGAAGCAAATAGACATATCCGAATCTTGAGTAATCGTCAATGAATGTGGCGAAATACTCATAACCTCCACGAGCTTGCGTGGACATTGGTCCAAATAAGTCATAGTGGATCAATTCCAACACATTCTCTGCTCGAGACTGACTTGCCTTAAAAGGTCTGGTCGTCATCATTCCTTCTATACAGGACTCACAGATTTGATGTGGTACCACTTGGAAAGAATCCAAGAGCCCATCGCATGCTAATCTTTTGATCCTCTTTAGATTGATGTGACCTAGTCTCAAGTGCCAGAGATATGTTTGATCCTCATCGGAAGAAAACTTTCTCTTTAAATGATTATTATTATTGGATGAGTTTGCAACATTCATGGAAGATTTATGCATACAATCAATGATATAGAGAGAGTCAATCAGTTTGCCATGACATATAACACCATTATTACCAATGATAGAAACTCCTCTATCAAAAATAATTGAATATCCATCACAAAATAACTAGGAAACTGAAATTAAGTTCCGCCGAAAAACTGGCACATATAAAACATCTCTCAAAATCAAAACATTGTTTTCAAAGCATAAAGTAAAATCTCCAATGGCTACTGCTGAGACTCGCTCTCCGCTGCCCATTGAGATGGTAATCTCGTCATGCTTCAGTTGCCTTGTCGGCCTGAACCCCTGCAAAGTATAACAAACATGGTCAGTAGCTCCAGTATCCACTACCCAAGAATGGGTAGAAACCGATGCTAAACATATTTCCGTTATAAATGCACATGACGTACCTTGTCTACCCGTGCTAGGCACTAGACAATCTACTTCACTTCGCTTGCGTTTGCATGGTCTGATGACATCTTCTGCTAAATCAGCTTCATCTAACCTTTTAAGCATTTCCTTTGCTTCAGCAACTATCTTGTCAAAAGCTGACAGAGTTGGAGCAAATTCTAATGCCCTAAGATTAGACTCCTCTCGCATCAGGGCTAAGAGTAACTCAAGAAGAGTAAACTCGCGCCTGGTACCGAGGGACTTGATGAAATCATCATAAGAATCAGAGAGAGAGTGCAGGACAATCAATATTTCTACCCGCTTACTGACTTGTCCACCTCTCTTTCTGTACTTTCTCATAATTCTCATCATGCTGACGAAGTGCAGAAGCAACGAACTCCCATCAGTCATCCTCTTGCAGACCAGGTCTTCTACAAGATTATAACTGACAGTTCGTCTCACCTTCCCATAGACCTTCACAAGATCCCTCCATATCTCAACAGCAGACCGAACTTCTTGTACTTGAGCTTTAATTCTCTAGACAGACTCTTCATGATGAGTTTGCGGGCAAACACATCAGAAGCTACCCATCTGTCATAGAACGCTCGCTCATAACCAGTTCAGTTCCAATACTTGGGAGTTAGAGGGTCCATGTAAAGTATATGGGCATGTTTTGCAGTGCAGAGTATTTCCATGAAGCATAACTTCCACTCAGGAAAATTCGGACCAGTTAAAGGGTTTGTTATTAAGAGGTTGACAACATGAGCAATAGACATGTCTGAAAACAATAAATTAAAAAGAAAATTAAAACATAGTCTCAAACTATTGAAACAATTAAATATTGAAACCTTATGATAAAGCAATATTAATGTTTCCTCCAATTTGCCTAAGTATTACTATTGCAGGCCACACATGTGGACGTTTACAACAAAACACTTAACCAGACTGCATCTTTCAATTCCAGTCCTTTAATTCCAATCCATGCCCGGGTTCCTTAGACAAATGGAATTAATAATTGGAGACTAACTTAAGACCATATTATCCTACTGAGCAGGGACATCACAAATGAGTTATACTCTGGATAACATCTAAGCTAGCTTACCACCAAAGCCAACCCTCCCATATAAGGATCTATTAGAACACACCCGATCCCTATAATAAGGTCGTCTCATTTAATTCAATCCCTAGAGAAATTATGAAAATTCAATACGCAAGCTACACATGTAGACGTTTACGCATGAACTCCCACTTCTCACATGAAATAAAAGTTTGTTTTAAGAAATCCTATCTATTAGAACTTATGAATAATAGATTAAGTAAGCTACACATGTAGACGTTTACCTAATAAATTATCCACTTCCAATAAAGGATCACTTTGTGGAGGTCTTACTAAATTATGAGCTTAGTAATTTTTAGTTCATAAGGTTCAATTGCACATATTATTTTATGTACCCATAATTATAACATTGCTAAAATTCTATCATGCATGGCATGAACCCCGAATTTATAGTTATAATTAATTACATAAAATAAATCACATAGCATGCTTTAAAGCTGTAAATAAAAGCAGTAAACGTGCTCCTATTATCTACAACATGCTTGTATGCTGCGCAATTAAATTAAACACGTATATCATGCGAAGACAAATAATAAAGCAAATAAAAAATGTCCTTGTGGCCCCATGATACAAAATAAAAATTAATTCTAACTATTACAAGTTGGAATTAATAATACAGATCTTCGACTGGGCTCCCACTACTTGGACTGAGATCTGAATTCATTTTTCGAATTTGGGCCTCCAAGATTTGATTTATCAGAAAATTGGACAACTGGGCCAGTTAACCTAATCGCGGACCTAGGCACACATTGCAAGCCTAATAGCCCGTGAGAACTTGGCCCGACGAGCCACCACCGGCGAACCACCGCCACCGGCGACTCGCAGCCGCCGTGAGGGCTCTCGGTGTCGCGCAACAGTCATGCACGTACGTGCATGGTTGTAGCCCGCAATCCGCCTCCTCCGGCCGTTGCCCGTTTCGCATGCCGCCGCCCCGGCTTGCCCCGACCGTCGCCCGAACTACCGTTCACTCTTCTTCTCCACCGTCGGCCTCCTTGACTCACCGAAATCGCGCAAGATCAGAATCGGAAGCTCGCGCAAACCACGCATAAACCTAGGGTTTTCACGTGTCCGGCCCGCGCACCCTAGCCCCGTCGCCGATCCAACCCGCGTCGCCCAGCCTCCGAGCCACCGCCGCACCACCTTGCCGCCAAGGGAGGACCCGCGCCCGCCGCCGGCGAGCGCGCGAAGGGTCGCGCGGGTCCTGCGCGCGCGCGAGCCCTAGGGCTTGAAGTGTCGCGCGCATCCCCGGCGCTCCCAGCCCTTGCGCCGCTGTCCTGGCCGGCTGCCTGCCGTGTCTCCTCGCGCCGTCGGCCGCGCCTGGGGCCGCCGCACCCGGCCCTGCCGGCTGTGGCCGTGCGGCACCCAGCCTGTGTGCGCGCGCGGCCGCGCCGCCGCCGTGCCCTGCCACGCGCCGGCCTGCCGTGCCCCGCCGTGCCTAACCGCCGTGCACGGCCTTCCCGCCGGGCCGGCGCTGTCACGCGTCGTGCGACCCTTTGTTCTTCGTTCTTCGTGTTCTTCGCATTCTTCGTTTTCCGTTTTACAGATTTAATTTTTAAATAAAAGATTACATTGAATAATCCTAATTACAATCTAAAAAATCTAAATCTAACCACAGATTTATCTCGTGGGTGAAAAACGAATCCATATAAAAGGGCGGATTAACCCGAGAACCACGAGGACGAAAAACATACAATCAATCCAAAAACCATCCATTGCATGCAATCAATAATAATAATCATGCATGATCATAGGCAATATTATTTTTCTGATAGTGCCACTTAATTAACCTCGCTCTGATACCAATTGAAGGGATTCGTGAACTGAATCACGAAGTCTGTTTGCCAAGGATCGTTAATTGGAATATCAAAATAAATCACTATGCCTATGAACAATCCTAGCATGCTCCTATATTATTATGCATAAGAAGGTTTATGCGGAATACCTGGATTGATGAACTCTGAAGAACGCGTGCGCGGAGATGCCCTTTGATCTTTCCCACGCACAAAGATTTAATTTCCTAACAGATTGAGGAAATAAATCTATGAAAATAATAATAATATTTTCGAAAATAAAGAGAGAGAGAAGAAGAAAAATCCTCCTGATTTGATCTTCTGATCTGTATCCCAACTCGATCTGAAAAACTGGTAAAGATTCTCTATCAGATCCCTTGCCCGGTTGAGAAACAGAATTTCCTCCTCGTTCTCAGATCTTAGTCGATCACCACATCTCCCAGAATTGGTTTACTGTGTGCAACTTATGATCTTGTGGTGTATTGAGATCTGAGGAACTGAGGCATATTTATAGGAAAATACTGGACTCCTATTGGGCTTGAGTTTCATGGGCCAGACTAGGGACCAAAATGCAAATAGCAAATAAGGCCTATCAATTAATTAATTCCCATATTCAACCCAGAATATAATTAATTAATTAATATTGATTCATTCCACCAGAGAATCAATACTGTCCTACCTATTTGCTACCACGTTTTGAGGTAAGGGTTGCATGGGCTCGGTATATCCCCACATTTAAGGTTACAGACATTCATTAATTAATTTAAGCTCTGACAAGCTATTTAATTAATTAACATCTTATATTCCTGAATCAATCCACTCAAACCTTTTCACTTATGCTTGAACTTAATCAGCCTGCAGGACTTAGCATAACGAACCTTTTGAGCTGTTCAGGGAATGTCACCATCCTATACTGGATGTGGTTACCTAGTTCCGGTACCAGACAGTCATACACAAACTGCTATTACCCAAGATATAGATATACAAGCTCAACTAGAGCATTTCACTGCAACTCAAAGTAATACACAATCTGTATATACTTCTGTACCTTCATTTAGGCTTAGGATCTCGTCAAGCCATAGAGATCTAGATTCTTTTAATGTTAGATAAAAGAATCGATCTCGACTTAGGTCCTTATCAATATGTGCCCCACACCAGCATACCAAGTTATCCAAGATAAGATGCTTATTACTGCGTATGTTGCAGCCTACACCGACAGTTTATCTTGGAACTGTCTCAGCTGTGATAACTATTTATATCTCGCTAGGTCAAACGATCCATACGATCTTTCGTGATCTTCTACACACCGTATGATCTCCCTATCGACGAGATAAGAGGATAATTGTGTTTGCGACACATGTTTGTTAATTCAGACAGGAGATGAACATACAACATTTATGATTCCCAGTATATTAACCAATCGACCTTGTACATAATATACCAATCATAATGCTTTTAGTATATAAATCCATCACTCTCTCCGTATGGCTATTAATGATGGAGTCAAAGGGGACTGGGCATCTTTCCTCTTCGAGAGACTCTTAGACTATGCAGGAAGAACGACCTCAATCGAAGAAATGGGTCAATTCTCTAGTGGGGTTAGTTTTGGTCTGAAAATAAGTTTTCTTCTTGAAAGAATACTACATGTGGTGGATGATGGTGAAACCCTGGTCTCTGCTGACTTCTTCCCTTACAGATGAGTAGTGGGAGAGCCCACTGAGACTATATATGATGATATGTATTATTCAAGGTGAAGAACAAAATTACAGGGTTACAAAGTTATTAGGGAACACAAACCATACTCTCCCTCTATCATAACTAGTCTCTCCTAGCAGTTACATTGTGTTTAGGCAAGTTTACAATGGTGGGGAGCAGGAGTATTTATAAGGATAGATTCTTAGATACATAAGGAAATCAATCCTGATATGTAAAAATATTCAAATCCGAATCTATCTCAACTAGATTAATACCTTTCCAAATATTATATTGATAAGGATAAATCTAGCCTAACAAGAAAATAAGATATACACCATATCTCACTCGAACTAATGTGGGACAATTGGATTTGTCAATTCCTCATTTTTTTTTGTAAAATAAGTGATTGCAAACATAGATGACAAATAGGAAAAAAATACAAAAAATTATAGTGGTTCGAGCATAAGTTCTATGTCCACTCTCCAAGCCGACACATGTGATATATGTTATTCAATGTGAAGAACAAAATCACAGGGTTACAGAGTTATCAGAGAACACAAACCCCATTCTCCCTTTATATTAACTAGTCTCTTCTAGAAGCAACATTGTGTTTGGACAAGTTTACAATGGTTACAGAGTTATCAGGGAACATATTGACAAGAACATACTTTAAGGATTGAAGATTCCTTAAAGTCTGCAAGCACGAGACTCCTAGTCTTGATACCTCAGACAACCAGTCCAGGATTCCTCATACTGATAGACTGTCGTTCTGACGCATAGGTAAAAAGTCACTGTCCATGTCAGAAAAGGCGAAGCAGGTGCAAAATATCTAGAAAAGTACCACCTACCCGCCGATAGCAGCAATCAACAGAGACTACCAATTGGACAACATCCAATATGTCTCCAACGGATATTTATTTAAAACCTTCAATCTCATGGCTATAAATACCAGAGATTTCAATAGAAGAAGGAAACCAACTGAAATTCGAACACAACCAAGGTTACGATTTGCAAACAAGCTGTCAAAATATTTACAAAATTGTTTGAGGTTCTTGAAGCGTTCCGTGTGTCACTTCTGTGAACACTAGACTCAGAACTCTTGTTCTTGAGTTATCTCTTGGTAATCGTTCTCTCCAAGAAAGATTACAACAGTCAAGTACGCATTGTACTCTGACTCTTACGGGCTTATTGCCGTTGTACCGATAGTTACGTGTAAACTCTAAACACCCCATTCCGGCGACGAGGAAGCTGTGTAGTGTGCCCACACTCCGAGGAGCTGTGAAGTGATGGACGAGGAAAGGACCAGACGAGTGAGCTTATGGACCGAAAACGAGATATTCTTCAGCAAGCGATAGATCGTAGGAGCACCTTGTAAAATCCAACACTTAGTAGATTCTCAGACTTGTGTCTGAAGAGTGGACGTAGGACCTTTAGAGTCCAAATCACTATAAATCATTTGTCATTTATCACTTTCATACTTGTTTTCAGCTTACTTATCTTTAAAACTCAACACTCAAGTGTATAGTATATTCTGAAAACTGACATTAAGCATAATTAGACAAAAAGTATCCGATCTAAAGATTCGACAAACCAAGCTGACACATCACCATCAGCTTGGATAAATGTAAGTATACCGAAACAAATAAATTATTTTCCGCTGTGCATTTTTTGTTTACTCTGACAAACCGGGACCAACATCATATGTATCATAACCTGAGTTTATATTTTAATATCCATGTAGTATACAAAAAACAAACTAATGCGAGTTGAGATCTTATACTAAAAATAATTTTACAAATGATGATATATTTAGTCATATGAATTGTAACGGTGTACATATTTTAATATCCATGTAGCATACGAAAAATGAAGTAATGCAAGTTGAGATCTTATACTAAAAATAAAATATATGCTAAATATGAATGAATTTAATTCTTACATGATAAAACATTAATTATTAAAAAAAAGGCATAAGATTAAGAATAAAATCTAATCTAGATCATTAATTTTTGCAAATGAATAACGTTGATTCATTTATATTTAATATAAGCTCACTTTTATTGTGAGATCCACCCATATATATTAATATTTTTATTAGACTTATTATTCACATTTGTTAATATGTATTCCTTAAAAAAAGTAAGTATGAGTTTACATGGTTATTTCTTTATTTCTAAACCTTACTGCTTTAAAAACAAAAGTTTTGAAATAATGCGAATACATAATAAAATTGAAATAATAAAAAGGAAATTAAATAATTTACGAATGTCTTTACACACTATTGATTCTTTTTCCTATATATTTTTTCATGCAAAATAAACTTTGAATCCGTCCATCATGCATAGGGATGCCAATTTTACCCAAAATTCGTGAGTTAACCCGAGCCAAAATATAATTTAGAGTTGGGATATTTTAGCCCAAAACAATTTTTTGTCCATCTATCATGCATAGGGGATGTCAATTTAATCAAAAGCCCGTCGGTTACCTGATTAACCAGAGCCAAAATACGAATTTAGAGTTGAGATATTTTAGCCCAAAAAATTTAAACTGAATAGTCCGGGACCAAATAATACGATGTCCGATAAAATTTAGCTCGAAAACCGACATGTTGACCTGATTATTTTTATTATTAATATATTCTAATCATAATTTTATTATCAAAACTTACTTATATCATTTAATGTCATATTTATTAATTAGATTTTAAGTAACTTAATATAAATAGCTTATGATAGAAAATTAGATCTTTAAAAGTTATTCAATCACGAAGATAAAAATATTTATAAGATAATGAAATAATATATTTTAATATTTAAATGCATGAATATATAAAAATTATGTTGATTTTTTGTAAAATAAAATAAATATTTTATTCATATTTAATTATTGAAAGATTATTAAAGTGAAAACAAATTTAATGAGACGAAAAAAAATAAAAATAATACTCCCTCCGTCCCATTGAAGTAGTCTCATTTCCCATTTTTGTTTGTCCCATAAATTAGTCCCATTTCCTGAAATGGCAAATTTTTTCACACTCACCAATAAAATATTAATTCCACTACACTCACAACCCTTAGTCTCCGTACCGAAAAGAAATGGGACTACTCTAATGGGACGGAGGGAGTAACTCCTAAATTTTTTAGTCCAATAGATTATCTCGAAAATCAATGAATCAGGTTATGGTTTTTTAACCGTAAAAAGAACTTGAATAGTTGAAATCTTTCTGCACAAATAATGCATTTTTATGCATTTTTTAAGCTAAAGAATGTATAAGAAAGTGTTTTGTTTTAATACATAAGAGGTGATTAGTATGTAATGACCATCTATATTAAAAGTCTAAATATATAAAACTTGTCCATTGTTTGGTATGCTGAAAGCACTCTACCTTATGAGCTTATGAGCTGCAATTTTTATAAGACAGGATATGAGTTTAAATTAATGTTAATTTTTTTTAAGAAAATAATAATAATAATTTTAGTAAAAACAGAAAGAGAAGCTTTTATTTACATCTTAAACCCTACACATTTCTCTCAACTCCTCTGCTCCGCCGCCGCGGGCTAAACAACGCCTTTATCCGCTGTCACCTCGCCGTTGACTGCAAACTATACAGCACCGTTGTAGACCCCGGACACACAGTTCATGTCCACTACGGGGAAACCACTCACATGAATTGGCTCCTCCGCCAATGCTGCGGCGCTGATGTTCCGCACGAGTGAGCTCTCGATTCGTCGGCCTTCAGCGCAAGCGCGAGAGCGCCATAACTATCGTCCCCAAGGTCTTATTAATTGTTTTTTACTGTTTCCGGTTCTATTATTAGATAATTGGTTAATTTTCTGTAAACCGGTCGGACACTAAAATATAATTGATGGTAGTTTTTAAAATGAGATCACATTTTTTGTAAATGATGTTATAGTAAGAGAAGCATGTAGATTAATGAGAATCTTGATAAAGTAGCCCAGGCTTGTGATTCATTTTCCCGAGTGAAAGATGTAGATGTTATCTATTGAATACATCCTTTGCTGAAAAATTCCATTTGGCGATGATGACAAAAAGGCCGGACTTACGGCTGCTACTATTTTGGTTGGTAGTAGATTGATGAAAGTTTGTCTGAGGTATAAACTTCTGAGCCAATGGTGCTTGCCTTCTATGCCGTGGATGAAGTATACTGGTTCCTTCGATAGGGAAGTAAAATACTCTGCATATCTTTAAGCATCTACCCCCACCAACACAAGAAAATGAAGAAGAGGCCTTTTTGGTGTAATCATTAGTAGTGAAGGGGTCGCATCACAGTATAAATTAGGAAAATTTGAGGTGTTGTATTCTCAAATGCTTATGTAACTTTGTTGCTGTATGCTTTAGAGCTTCCCATTTGCTATTCTCATCAAAACTTGCAGGTAATATTGATTTTGTGGAAAGTGAATGAGCTGAACCTGGCTGTCACACCTGGGCAAGTAGATATTGGTGGTGAAATTAAGTATTATGTGAAGTAGGAAGCTGACCAATATTTGTGCTGCCTCCAAGTATGAGAATGTGAAACTAACCCCTCCTCGCCTTGTATGTATTCATTCTTTTATTTATTTCAATAATTTGATTTCTTTCTCACTAAGGTGGCTATTTGGTTGTTCCGCGAGTTATTGTAGTAACCATATCATTAATACATTCACCCTTTTATAACAAAGGGATTGGCTTTTAGTTGATTTTCTGAGAAAACGCTAGACCTTTTGCCTACTACCCACTTTTGCAACACATTTTGCCTTGTGTTGCTGTCAAAGCGTCACTACAGGTTTCCAACAATTCATCACAGCCGTCTTTCTTCAAGTTGTTTCATTGGTTTAAGTTACCTCCTCATAAAGGACAATCATGCTACAGAACTTAGATTGATGATACACACTCATAAAATAGGATGTTTTGTAAGAAAAGAGCAAATAAACAGTTATTGGTTTAGAAAGTTATTCAAACAAGTGTTACTAGAGAATCTGAGGGAATAGTTTGCTGTCTTTATGAAATCTCCTCATTGTAGAAGGTATTATATAAAAAAATAGAAGTGCTCTCCACCATCTTAAGCTTCTATATAAGGCAGCCTTTTAGAACTATATTAGAATAAAACCAAACAAATGCCCCATTTTTTACACTCTTGCTTGCGCCATTTATCAGAAATACCTACCTGCAAGGGTTTAGTGTAACCAGCTTGAGGAGGCTGTGGTGAAGATATTAAAATAAAATTTTGCCATTATACTCTTCCAACTAACTTAAGCTTTTAAATAACGTGACAATCTGCTATACTGCCTCCACTGGATACTGTCACACCAAATCCATAATTTCTGTTTATATGCACAAGATTTAAAATCTGTTTGGAAAGGAGAGAGATTAACCATTGAAAGTTCTTAGCTAGTTACTTTATTGTGGAAACTCGAAAATATGTGTGATAATGCACACCATAAAGCTTAAGCTGCCTTGCCATGATTCTACAGAGTGCCTGTACGCCTTTTTAGCTGGCACATAGATGCTAATGTTGTCTGAAAGAGAATTAAGAAGCTGCACTTTCTTGCAGATAACTCTCGAGGAAACAGCAATAGGGTGCGTCGCAATTGATGAGCACATTGAGGTATGCCCATTTAATTTATCTTTACTGTTCTATCACTCGTACAGAAAGAATCCCTGTTGAACTTTGTTTCATACAACACGGCTGTTCACCTCTAGCTGACAACCTTAAACTCTTCACCGTTTCACATATGCAGGTTACACCAAATGCGATTCGTTTAAGAATGTCAGTAAGCGAGAACAATGAGCAAGAAGGCGCAAGGATTTATTATTTTTTCGCATGGCTACTTGTTTCTTGATTTTACTATGGCTAGCATTGAAAGTTTTGTTAGAACTTCATAGATATGATGCATCATTTATTCTTTCCTTATACAAACAGAGGTTTATAGGGATTGAAGGTCACATGTACTTCGGGGTTCATTGGTTAAATAATTTACCTGTGACCAATTGTCTTGGGTTCGAATTCGAGTAATGGAAGGGATATCTCATCTCCAATTTAAATTTTATAGTGTTCTTGTACGATATTATTACTTATTATATGATTAGTTTAATGGCAAAAACTTACGTTAGGTACGTCTAAACAGTTTAGACGGGTTTTATATATTCTCAAATGTGTTCACCCATCCCTAATAAGGTTTATTAATCCCTAATTAGGGTATATTAGATAAGTTTGAGTTGGGTTAATGGATAAAACTCGTGTAAACCATTTAGACGTGCTTAACCTGAGACATTCCCTAGTTTAATTATACAATTGAAATAAGCATGAATTACCAATAAGGGGTTTTAGATTTCTAAAAGCAATTTTCGGACTTTATTTTTGTATTTACGAACTAACCTTTTGTATTCAGATTTTTATAAGCTGTAGCGTTCACCTCACAGCCATGTATAGTAGTATATAATGTTTTTTAGTAATTATTTTTCAGTTTGACTATTAAAATTGATCAATTCATAATTATAATTTGTATTTTTAAAAATTAATTAAAATATATTGTATCATACTTAATTTTTGCTTCCTTAAAAATAATTATTAAAATTAGTAATCGAAAATGGATGGTGGTCAATTAGATTATTAATGGTTTGACGATTCCTACCCTAAGTAGAACGGCCTCACGTTTACATTCATGAGACGTCTAGTTTAGTATTTTCAAAGTTAGAAAATCAAATGACTACTGATAATTTTCTTCAGCTACAAATTTGAAATTAAACGGCTAATAATAATTTTCTTCTGTTACAAATTTATCATTGCTTATTTGCGACCTGATCAAACAATATAAATGGTAGTCGTGTCGTGTTGTTTCTTCTTCTTTTTTTTTTGTTTGGTAGGGTAAAAGAAGAAATGATGGAGAGGTTTTTTATTTAAAAGGTTTTATATATGATGATTCATGTGATATACATCTTTCTCTACTAAAATATCTTTTAAAAACATATTCCTCTCTTCAAATAAAAGGAACAATTTATATTCATGATAAGTTCAACTCTACAAACATATTTAGGAATGTTTGGGTGAACATGTTCCAATTACACATTAAAAATCACAAAACTGAAATTTTCTCCTGACTTAATTTTTTATAACAATAAAAAAAGAACGAACATTTATAATTAAAAAAATAAAAGAAAAACAAAAAGTTGAAGTCCTTAGTCCAGATATAATATATAGATTTTTCTATTACTTTGGTCAGTTGATTTTGGTCGATTCAATTTCAAATTTTAAATTGAGGTTTTGCAAATGTATCATATAAACAAATTACTAAGATTATAAAAGTTAGGGGTGGCAATTTTTGATCCGATCCGATAATCCGACACGAATCCGCACGATAATAACGGATACGGATTGAGACTTATCGGATATGGATCCTTATCGGATCGACACGATAAGGACACGAAAATTTCGAATCGGATTCGGATTGGTTACGGATCGGATCGGATAATTCATTAAACGGATCGGATTCGGATCGGATACGGATATCCGTTAATAAATTAATAAAAATTATTTATTTTTTAAATATAATAATTAATTAATTGATTTTGATATATTAATATAGATTTAAAATTCTTTAAAAAACTCAAATATCTTGATTCTTCGTTGTTCGTGTCCCATTTTATTAATTCACCACCAAAAAAATGTATTTATTTATCTATTAATTATATATTTTAATATTTATTTTCTTCTACTATCAAAATTTAATAACTTTCTTTTTTTCTCAACTTCAAGTTTTCAATTAAGGTGTATCAACGGATTAACTAAAAGGTGAGATCTAAAATTTTAATATTGATGAAAGTATTGTAGATTCTCATTCATTATCTCAACTCTTTCAATTTCACCATGATAGATTAAAAGTTTTTATTATAAGTTATTTTATTTGTTATAAATCTTAAAATCTTAATTAATATTTTTCTCCCACAAAATTATAAGTGGAGTATTGACAACTAAGGTGAAAGATTGATCAGTTTTTAGAAATGAGCATGTTTGATCACTAGAATTAGAATTTAAGATTTATCTATGTATCTTCGGATATTTGATTGAGGATTTTAGTTTTAAATGAAGTTACAGTTTTATTTATTTATCAAACACATTATTTGAACAATCAAATATGAATATTTTGTATTATCTTATCAAATCTTTATCGGATCGGATACATAACGGATCATTCGGATTGGATAATTATTGGATCCTTAACGGATACGGATCGGATTCAGGCGGATACGAATTTGAGCTTAATGGATCGGATATGGATACGGATTTTGATTTTTCTTAACGGATCGGATATGGATTTGACCTTAACGGATCGGATCGATAACGGATTGACACGATAAGGATCCGATCCGCACGAATTGCCACCCCTAATAAAAGTGAATAAAACGGTTGATGCATTAAATGGCGCTATAAGAAATACTCCGTAATAATTAAAAAACCCCCAAAATAACTAAAAACAAAAAATAAAGCGGAGTATAACGGTAGGCAGCGATAAAACACTTCGAATAGATCTCCCCCTCTTCTCTCGGCAGTCTCTCGACTTCAGACGTAGCAAAAACCTTTCTCGTTTTAAACATTGCAGATAGTCATGGGTGCCTACCGAGCAGACGACGATTACGATTACTTGTTCAAGGTAGTGCTCATCGGCGACTCCGGCGTCGGAAAGTCCAATTTGCTGTCCAGATTTACTCGCAATGAGTTCAGCTTGGAGTCCAAATCCACGATCGGAGTTGAGTTCGCTACTCGGAGTATCCGCGTTGACGACAAAGTCGTCAAGGCTCAGATTTGGGACACTGCTGGCCAGGAACGGTATGCATTATGTTGTATTTTAATTTTTTTTGAATTCCCGTGCTTTCTGAATTGGTTGTGATTTTGAATTTCCGTTTACTTTTATGATTAGTGATTCTGCTTTGTTTTTTAGACTTAATTTTGAGATCTCAATTTCTGCGATGGCTGGTCTTCTTGAATGAAATGCTAAATCTGCTTGGTTTTTTTTGTTTGTGATTTAGATTAGTCGGAGATCCATGTGTTACGATCTGATTAGATCTGATACTTTTGGAGCTTAGATCTCTCTGCATTATGTGAGAATGCAAACTCCCTATGGGATTAGAGTTGATCAACAAATCTTGGACTTATTTAGTTGATACATTTTGCATTAAGGCTTTTTCTAGGCTTAATTAGTGTAATTGAGCGTGAAATGGACATCTACCGCGAATCTAGCCTATTAAAGATGAGGTATAAACAAGGATTGGTTCGCGCCACATATTGAGGAACAAAATTGACCAGTTTGTGGATTGGTGCTGACTGGGCAAGAAGAGGGTCTATGATGAATGTATTGGTAACTCTGACTTGGAATTGAGCTTCTTAGCATCCAATCATTTCGGAAAGGGGTTTCCAACTGTGCAAAAGCTGTAACATGTGCATTAGGGGTCATTGTTGAGCTTTTGAGTCTAAGGCTTACAATTTAGCTTAGTAAAATGAGAAACTGCAAGGAGCAATGTGCTACCTTATTTTGTATGTTTTTACATATTTTATGATTGCTACCAACATTGGGTACTTCTGCAGAGAAAGTGCACTACTGTGGTTATTTTACTCCTTACATGGCAGACATTTACACAATCAATTCAATCAGATGATTGCCTATCTGTGTTTTCATTGAAATTAGGTGATTAATATGCACTCATTTGGGGGTCATCTTCATCATGATCGATTACACAATCATTTCCCTGAATGCTACATGCCATATAAATCCTTATTTCTTTTGATTTTTTGCTCCAGATATCGTGCAATCACAAGTGCTTACTATCGAGGAGCTGTTGGTGCCTTATTGGTCTATGATGTTACCCGCCATGTCACTTTTGAAAATGTAGAGAGATGGTTGAAGGAACTCAGGGATCACACGGACTCAAACATCGTCATCATGCTTGTGGGAAATAAGGCAGACTTGCGTCACTTGCGGGCTGTTTCTGCAGAAGATGCAACAGCTTTTGCAGAAAGAGAGAAGACATTTTTCATGGAGACTTCTGCGCTGGAATCAATGAACGTTGAAAATGCCTTCACGGAAGTGCTAACAAAGATCCATGGTGTAGTCAGCCGAAAAGCTCTTGAAAGTAGTGACGATCCGGCCCCCATATCCAAGGGGCAGACCATTAATGTTGGCTCTAAGGATGATGTCTCAGCAGTAAAGAAAGGCAGTTGCTGCTCTGCTTGAACGCTCTATATCTTTTCTTCATAGCGAGTTATAATATATCCGGATGCTCGCGCGTATTCATCGGTAACCTGGGCCTGCTCGGCTGCCAAAGTCCTCATTGATGGACATGCTGCATTTCTTCAGATTTAAGCCAACACTCTTGGAGCAAGGTTCGTAGTCACTTCCTCGTGTTCGTTACTTTCTTTGTGTCCCTTGAATTCCTAGGTGTATTATTATGGTAGTATCAGACTCTTAGATATTCTTTTCTTACACATATTTGAGTGCTGTAGGCTTGGATTTATACATGTGCTTGGAAGTGCAATCCATTCTTGTATTCTCTTATTTAAAGTGTGATTTTATTTCAATGAACCTACAAATTGTGTTGTCAAATTTCCCTCACTCTACAAAAATTCTCTCCAGAATTTCTCAATTCAACAGGTGAGCCCATCTCTCTCTGCTAATCAATCTTCTGACCCATCCCTCTTTTTTAATTGACTAATGTATTTATATTTATATATTTTCTTGATATGAAATAATAGCTCATTGATTGACTAAATGACACAATATGTATGGGATGCATCTAATAATATCATCACCTGATTCACATGGTTCATTTCATTATCATTACCAAGTTCAGTCGATTAAGCAATCGTGAATCATTCGTTTCAAATTTCAGTTATCTAACATGTGAGAATGGTGTTTCATCTCATATCACTTTATACGTGCGCGTTATTAGTGAGGATTCAAGAATTTTTATAACAATTTTATTAGATTTTTATATCGGAAAAAATATATAATTAAGCACAAATATCAACTCATAATAATAATAAATGTATAAAAATTATATAATAAAATTAATATTAATATTATAAATAATCTAAAAATTTATGACTAAAACGGAAAGAATTTTTTACCCCTTTTCCTGGTTAACCCCTATACTCACTTTTTCTTCATTCTCAACCCTTTTTCTTATTTAAGATTGTTGACAAAGAAGATTATCTCATAAAAACATCGGATCATCTTACTATTAAAATTTAAAATTAATCAATTATAGACTGAAACTACAAATATACAGTGGATCCACCACTGTATATTTCACAAAATGTAGTACTTAAATCCCAGTGATTTATACGAACAACTAGTGATAAATTTGAACTTAGTTGAATCATTAGTAAATTAGTGATTTATGAGCTAATCTCGGTAAATCAATTTCAAGTTTTCTCTAGTTGATTCCGAGTAGCTGATGAGTCGGTTCAACCAATTAATTAACTAACCATATGCAAATGATGAATTAACAGTGATACTGCACAACTGGAACGACGAAGAATGCTTAAAAGTACTCGAGAAATACAAAGAAGCTATAACTCCAAGTAAGAATAAAGGAGGAAAAGTTATTATCATGGATATGGTTGTGGATGAAGAGAATGAGAAACATGAAGCAATTGAAACTCAACTCTTCTTTGATTTGTTGATGATGGTTGAGGTGCCTGGAAAAGAAAGAACTGAGAAAGAGTGGTCGCAACTCTTCTTCGATGCTGGCTTCCAAAAATACAAGATTACTGTTGTTTTAGGTTTGAGGTCTGTGATTGAGGTTTTCCCTTAAAACATGAATCCTCAAAAATTAAAATAATATTCTATCAATCTTGTGATGTTAGTATACATGACTAATATATGTGATGGATAGCGAAAAGAGAATCTTGTTATTCACACCTGAAGACGGCACTAGGTATTTCCTTTCTTCTGGCAGTAGATGTAAAATATAATTCTATAATAAGTTAAGTATTTTCAATTATTTTGACACAAAGATCTGGCATATAGTTGCCAAGATTTGACAGTTGCTTGACAGTTAATAGTAGCGGTTGAAATTAGAGAATTACTTAACGACTAATAATAGTGGTCAAGATTCGGTAGTTACTTAACGGTTTAATAATCTCACTCTATGAAGGGGAGGATATAATGAGTGTATTATACAACTTTCATAAATTAATACCCTTGCGACCATGAAATTTTATTAATTTGGAGAAATATTAATATATCAAGAAATTAACAATTTATTAATTGCAAGAAGGTTTCTCAATTGAGCAAGTTTAACTTTGTTAATAATATTGTGCAAAGAAATTATACATTATAATATTCCTCAATTCAAAGTTTAGAGGAAACTTGTAGGATATTTTATAGTTTTGATACGTTGTAATCAGTTGTCAATTATTTGTATAAAATTGACCTAACTAAACTGGTAAGTTAGAGTGATCAGTCACGGATTGAGATAAAGGGTTAACAACAAAGGTCTAAAGAAATACAAAGAAAAAGTCAGTCAAGAAATGATAATGGTAGACAAAAGACATAAAGAAGTAAGGTTTCAACCTTGGTAAGTTCGAAAATATCTTGGATTGACTTGGAGTTGTTCTGACATAAAGTTTTAAAAGCATCAGGATGCCAGTTAAAAGTACATTTTCGTATATAAAGGTGTCAGAACAAAGATGAACTCATTTACCATAAAGGCTAGAATTTAAATTAGATTTGAATGTCTCCATCTCTCCTATAAATACCTTGAACAACGATAGAGAGAAAGTTACAAATAATACAAATATCAATAGAAAAATATCTTTTGTGATTTAAAGCTCTCATCTCTCAGTCAATCATCGTGTTCATACAAGAGACTCATAGCTTTTGAGCTTGAGTTAACCGGAGTGCAGATTCTATTCAAAAGATAGACTTCCTGATTCTCGAGAAATCTACCCAACTATCAAACACATCTCTGTTCAAAAGATAGACTTCCTAATTCTCCAGAAGTCTACCCAACTATCAAACACATCTCTACGTTTTATGAGGAGCTCAAACTCACACCTATCTAGCTTTCAAGTCTAGTGAACATTCGTGGTAAAACATGCAAGTTTGAAGTTAGCCAGTGAACTTAATGGATCCAATGGAGATAGCAAGCTTGTTGTAAAGTTCATTGTCTAAGACTGCCCATAAGTAGGAGGACATAGACGCTTCGAGCAACTGGAAGAGTTCATTTTTACAAGTTGTATTGTAAACTGTTCTAGTGAGTTTTCAATCCATTTGGAGATCAAAGAGTGGACCTACAATCTTTGGCATCCGAACCACTATAATATCTTGTGCCTTTATTTATATCAATTTGTTTTACCTGCTTGCTTATTTAAAACCCAACAATTTGACTAAGTTGTTAGAGTATTTATTGAATACAACTAACTTAAGAAACATGACCATTTAATCGGTTTTCTAGGAACCAACTGACTTAAGAAGGACTCAGTTGAGACCAACTACATTTAAGACTTCGACTATGTGTTAATTTTGATAAATTTGGGACCAAAAAGTGGTATAAGACGATTGGTCAATTCGAATTGACTGCTTTTCCAAAAACCAGCCTATAAGGTGACATTCCCAAATGAGTTTTATAAGTAGTTCTGTAGGCCCAATCATCTAAGTGTTTAGACCAATCCTTCCTGGTAACATTCACCACCTTTTCCAACACACTTTCACTTCTCTATTTGAAAGCTCTGCTAATCCATTAGTCTGCGGATGGTAAGCTGTGGACACTCTGTGAGTAACATTATACTTGGATAGCATCGCTGACAAACTTTTGTTGATGAAGTGAGTGCCTTCATCACTGATTATAGCTCTAGGTGTACCAAATCTGGTGAAAATGTTCTTGTGAAGGAACTTCATAACTGTAGCTGAATCATTGTGGGCACAAGCACAAACATAATCCACTGCCAATAGAATATATTCATTTCCAAAAGACATTGGGAAAGGACCTATGAATTCCATACCCCAAACATCAAATAACTCCACCTCAACAATGTTGTTCAAGGGCATTGCATTCTTAACAGGCAAATTTCCTACCATTTGGCATCTATCACGATTCTTCACAAACAAATAAGCATCTTTAAAAATTGAAGGCCAAAAGAAACCTGATTGAAACACTTTTGCTGCAGTTCTCTGCCCACCATAATGACCCCCGTATGCTGCATCATGGCATTCTGCTATAATTGCCCGCACATCTCTCTCTAGTACACGCCTCCTTAAGATTTGATTTGATCCTAATCTGTACAAGGTCGGATCATCCCAATAGAAGTATTTCGTGTCATGAAGGAATCTTTTCAATTGCTGAACATTCATTCCATAGGGTTTCCTCCCAGCTGCCAAGTAGTTAGCTATGTCTGCATACTATGGAGCTTCTTCTTCACAGCTTATCAGCTGCTCATCTGGGAGTTTATCTGTTGGGAAAATTATCAAAGTTTCCCTTCCCCAGTTGATAGCTTAGATCTTTGATTTGGTGTTTAAGTGTTTTGGTGGATCAAATCCTAAGTCCAACCAGCGTAAGTTTGTCTCTAGAATAGCTCTAGTCTCAAATGTAAAGTCCTGTTTAGGTCTTTTGAGTTGTAAGTCGTAGCTGATCAAGACTCATGCTGACACTGTTCATCAGCATGGGAATCTCTTACCTGGTGAAGGATTTCACCAGCAGACGACTGACAGACCCATGCTGACACTGTTCATCAGCGTGGAGTCAAGAGCTAATGACTGGCTACTGTTCACCAGTTGGAAGGATTTCACCAGCAGGAGGCTGACAAATCCTACCAGCAGAATACGTGTTCTGGCTGACACTATTCACCAGCGGTGAAGCCACCAGTCATGGGAGATTCCAAGAGTTAACATCCAGACAAATTGGTAGACCTTGATTGTGCTAAGGAAAGTCACCAGCAGAGACTGCCAGCACAAGATCACCAGTATGTTCTACCAGTCGGAGGTTACCAGCAGAATTGAAGATTCGTTCTCCCAGAGTCTTAGAGACAGAAAGAAGATTCGTCTGAGGAATATACTGACAAAGTAAGACTTTAAGGAAGGATATCCTTAAAGTCTATCAGTTCAAGACACCAGTTGCGATTCCTCGTACTGACGAAATAATGCCGTTCTGACACATAGAGGTCTGTGTCAGAAAAAGCAGACACAGGTATGGCGTTTTCCTGAAATTCCTACCTGCCGCCGTCTGAAGTACATCCGAGGACAGAGACCCATTCCGGATGTGTCCAAACGGCTAGAATATTTGAATGGGATCCCTCGGCTATAAATACCTGGGATCCATCAACATTCAATGTTCTTGGCCAACTCTTCACCTACCGAAAGACTGAAATTTATTACGCTCAAGCAAGTAAAAGCATACAACTTTCGAGGCCTCTCTAAAGGCTATCCGTGTGTTGATTTATTCAAACACGAGACTTCAAGCTTCCAGCTTGTAAGTTACAGACCTCGCTTGGTGTTCTTTCTCTTTCTGAGGAAGAACATAGCAGCTCTAGAGCCAGCCAGCTCTTGAGTTATTACGGGCAGTTTGCCGTAGAGGATTTACGTTCTTGGGAGAACTCAACACCCAACCAGTCAGAGGAGGAGATCAAAGTGACGTGCTCGCACTCCATCCATCTGACGAGAGCTGAAGAAGGACAAGGACCGGGAGCGGTTGATCCAGTGGACTGGTAGACGGGGCATCTACCAGCTGGAGATAGATCGTAGGACTCTCTGTACCTGATTGCTTTTTAGTGAATTTCCAGTGAGTCGACTGGAGAGTGGACGTAGATCAGTTGATCGAACCACTATAAAAATCCTTTGCCTTTATCTGCTTTCAGTATTTAAATTTGTATTTGAAACCCCGCACTAAAGTGCTGGTGTATATCTGAAAACTGATAACTGTGCAAACTAGGCTTAAAATATTCTAAGTCTTGAGCTACCAGCTGATCAGCCAGTCGCCAGTCAGCTGAGTACTCATAGTGCCAGTTGACTTACCAGCTGACAAGGTCCCAGTCAGCTGAGTAACCAGCAGAGTGCAAGAAACGAACTAACACATTTTCCGCTGCCAAGTTATACCCTGATAAATCGGGACCAACATTATCATTGACTAGCTCATTAGCATCTTCTCCATAAGAATTTTCAAGTCTTGATCTGCTACTTGATTCTTAGTCCCTTTCTTATCCTTAATTTCCATATCAAACTCTTGCAATAATAATATCCATCTTATTAACCTGGGTTTGACATCCTTCTTTGCTATCAAATACTTTATTGCTAAATGGTCTATATATACAATTACCTTGGAACCTACCAGGTAAGATCTGAACTTGTCAAAGGCAAATACCACAACTGAACTTGTGGAGAGAATTCGAACTTCCTGTCTTTCTCAAGTAATTCAGATAGAGGCTTTGCAATCTTGGAGAAATCTTTGATAAACCTTCTATAAAATCCTGTATGCCCGAGGAAACTTCTGACTGCATTTACTGAGTTTGGTGTGGCCATCTTATCTATGACCTCAATCTTGGCTGGATCAACTTCCATCCCAGCCTTTGAGATTTTGTGTCCCAAAACAATACCCTGTTGTACCATGAAGCAACATTTTTCCCAGTTCAGTACCAACTGAGATTTCTCACAAAGTTTCAGAACCTTCTCTAAGTTACCCAAGCATGCCTCAAAATCTTCTCCAAATACTGAGAAGTCATCCATGAAAATCTCTAACCCATTATCTATCATCTCTGAGAATATAACAATCATATAACGCTGAAAGGTTGCTGGAGCATTGCACAATCCAAAGGGCATCCTTCTAAAAGAAAATGTCCCATAAGAACAAGTAAAGGTAGTTAAGCTCTGATGTTCTGGGGCTATGGCAATCTGGTGATACCCTGAATACCCATCTAAGAAATAGTAGAACTCTTGTCCAGCTAACTTATCTAGCATCTGATCTACAAATGGCAAAGGAAAGTGATCCTTCTTTGTTGCATCATTAATCTTTCTGTAGTCAATGCGGATCCTCCATCCTGTCATAGTCCTAGTTGTAATCATTTCATTATTCTCATTCTGAACCATTGTGACTCTTCCCTTCTAAGGGACACACTGCATTGGACTCACCCAAGAACTATCAGAGATTGAGAAGATAATCCCTGCATCCAACCACTTGATAACTTCATTTTTTACTACTTCTTTCATGTCAGGATTCAACCTCCTTTGTGGTTGAATGGAATTCTTACTACCTTCTTCTATAAAGATTTTATGCATATAGATTGTGGGACTTATCCCCTTTATATCAGAGATAGTCCACCCTATTGCTCATTTATGCCTCTTAAGCAGCTCTAACAAGCTCTGCTCATTCTCCTCCTTCAAATTTGCTGCTATAATAACTGGCAATATGTCACATTCACCCAGATATGCATAGTTTAAATGAGCAGGTAGAGGTTGATGTCGTGTAAAAACAACACTTAGTCAAGTTAAATTTTATCAATCCAAGGTTCTTTTCAACTTCGCCCTATATAATACTCTTTACTCGTATTGAATTTTATAGTTAGGCAAAACTTAAATCATTGAGTTTTTCTATTAGCTAGGCATAAACATAAACTAAACTAGAGCATAAATGAAGTCAACACAACATCTATCATATTGAATAGAAGCTGGTAAATCAATCAATCAAAGCTTTCCAAACGAGGTAGACAAAGTAGCAAGTTCAATCAAATGAGATAAGAGTGAGTGTTGTGTGGAAATCCAATGTGTTCAATTTAGATCAAATTGTGATGTAAACTCAATTTAATTCCTATGAGATTGAGCAATCCACTCTAAGGTAGCTAATCCCTTGTAACGGCGAGTTAACCTTAGATGATCCTAGTAATCTCAAACAGTCACGTTATCGATTTCTAGTTCACTCCTTCTAGAACATAGATTATTGCCCTATGACCTATTTCCGCACATGGATTGGATTTAGAATCATATGAATTCACACTATTCGCGACGATTCCACCCGCATGTTGGCTGCAGTGTTCACGTCAAAAACCACCTACATTGGCTATTACCTACACCTAGGGGATTGAGGGTAAGATCTAGTGTGACTCAAGCTCTCATAGGAAGGTAAACATTCAACATTCAATCTCAATTTCACACATTATCAATCCAAACAACACTCACAAGGAATTTAGTTCTCCATACTTTTCAATTTGTTCAGTACAAGATAAAATGAAAGACAATCCATTACAAACTTGAAAGGTGAATTGATTTCTTCCCCAATTGTTTCCCTTGCACTTGATCTACCCTTGATCCTCTCTAATCTCCACCAATTTGTTGTAGATCTTCCTCTTGATCCAATAGGATTTGGATGGAGTGAGGATAAAAGATGGAATTTGGGAGAATTTCTAACTTGATCTAATGAAATTTTGTCAAAAGTTCTATAAAAACTCGAAATTCCTCCTTTTATAGACGTGCAAACAGGGCCTCAGATCGCCCGGGCCAAAATCGGATCACCTGGGATAGCTTGAAAATAGGAAAAACCGCCAAAAAAACCCACTCTGGCTCGGCCGAGCCAAGGATGGCTAGACCGAGCGAGCCCTTTGAATCATGAGCTCGGATGAGCGAGGCAGTGCTCGGTCGAGCCTGCTCTCTGTCCAACATGGCTCGGTCGAGCTAGGCTCGGCTCGACCAAGCCTGCTCTCTAAAATTTGGCCTGCTCATCTCTTCCGCTCTGCTCGGTCGATCCTGCTTCCCTTTGACTCTAGGTTGGGTGATTTTCCTCCAAAACTAAGCTGAAAATGCTGCTTTATGCTCAAAACCTAACCTACATCATCCGAAATGCACAAAACACGAAAACACAACAAAAACAAGCAAAATGCATATGATATGAGAGTAAAATGGCCACAAATAGGCACGCTCACAGATCGAAATATAGGTAATTTTACGCACATATCATAATCCCTCAAACTTGAACCTTTGATTGTCCTCAATCAAAACAAAGTAAAGCTGTTAATCTACCTCGAGAAATACCTCACAACTCATCAAGATAATCTTAGCATGTTCAAGTAAAACGAGATTATCACCTAATTTTGTGACAAAGTTAATGCTATGGACATGAACCACTCATCAAATATGGATACAAGAAAATAAAGCACTCCCTCACGTGTATAGGGACGATGAGATTCACTCAATCACAAGATATCGAGCTTGATTTCCATAAGCTTGCATCAATTCTCACCACTATACTACACTGAGTTAGTTTCTAGAATAAAAAAGGTCTTTGCAAGGGTTGTAACGTGGCTAACAAATATGTGGGTGGTTTTGGGCCAAAGTGACTAAACTTCTCGATTTCCCAAAACCCCCCAAACTTGTTCTCTTCGAACCACTTCAAACCCGAGGCTTATTCAATTCACAACACTTTTTTTTCTTTTTTTCTCTTTTCTTCTTCTTCTTTTCTTTTTCTTTTTTAGCACCATCATTCATTCATTTCATGGGTGCCTCTCTTTCTTTTTCAAACACTTGCACCAAAAATGTTGTTGGTGCCTCATTTTCTAGGATTCGAACCAATCCTTTATTTCATGTCTTTCATGCCTCAACATATTCAACATCACTAATCAAATCAATTTCCAACCCAACTCTCATCACCGTATTCACCCTCATACACTCTTTTCCCCCCAATCTTGATCCTAATCATATCGAAGAAGATTCACCAATAAAGCTCAATCACGGGGGTCAAAGATATGAAAGACAAATTAATGATAACAACCACCTTATACTCCCGGTGTGAAAGGTAGAACTAAGAATCGATGGCCTAATATCATTTTCTAGTCACACACTCATGCCAATAGATAGAGAACGGGTGCAAGTTCTAGATTTCGTACTCTCAATCTTGCCTCTCACAAACGACATAGATATGACAATACCAAAGCTCAAAACTCACAGCTTTTTGTCAAGCCCTATGCATTAACTAAACACAAAACTCGACAATTCAAAAGTTAAACTTAAGAAATGCTTCGAAATCAAGATTCTGCCCTATCATTGGTTGAGGTAAACATCAAACTTCACTAAGTAAATCATGATTAAATCTCAAGCCTCGTTTGGGTTTATCACACACACACAAGCACACAACAACCTAGAAACAATCTACATGCAATGAAACAATTAGCAAGAGAAATGATAGAATGCGTTAACCATCAGTAGCCACGATCGAACCGCTTCTCCCATGCCTTATTTGTACCTACTCAATATCAACACAAAAACCACCAAACAATTGAGCATAAAACAAACCAATAAAGCTCTCATTTCCACCAAACTTTCCACAAACCAACAATCAACAAACATAAGACAATATCCTCTATCTCCGCCATACAAACCATACCAATAATCCATAACCACAAACCATGCAAAATAGGAAGTATAAAATCATGCTAGCTCACTAATAATTCCATCCAATCATCATCAAATTCAACCATTAAAATCAAACATCCAAATTCCAAATCCAAATATCCTAAATAGATCCAATCAATGATTATACAACCCAATCGAAGATAGAAATCATTCAAACAACACTAAACTAATAAACAAGGTAAGCTAAGATAAAGAGATAGAGGAGGAGAATGAACCAAGGCACCGACTACCGGCGCTTCCCCCCACACTTAGTCAAGTGAGACTAAGTTTGACCAAAGGTAGGCGGTGCGTCATCACTACTCAGGGTCCTGCGGTGGCTGGTCACAGCAATAGTGTTGGAATGGAATAGGAATCTCTTCCTCACACAGAGCAACAATTAATCTAATAACACCCAGATGAGCTTCAGAACTCATCAACCAATTAGATCGATCCTGCAAATCATCAACTTCAGTCAGTGCATGGTTAGGAACTTCGATTCCCATGTCCCCAAATTTGTAATAATAACATTCTCCAAACCGAGACGGAACTAAAAATGCTTTGGCAACCAATGCAGTAGTATTGAGAAGTATCCCAGGAGCAAAAACACCAGACACATCAACACCAAAGTATTCAAATAAAGGCATTAACATACCACTACCACAAATAAGTGAATTCTCAGACTTAAAGGTGTTATTCCAACTTTCCATCAACCAACCACCAATTGAAAATTCCTTTCCATGCAATAAAGCAAATAGAAATTGAAAGTCGAAGATACCAACAATGCCAGACCCATTAAAACCACCAGACCATCCCTCAATAATGTGATGAAGATACCAGATAACAAGATTCTTAATCAAGGATGACCTACAGGACCTAACATCAAAATCATCCAACGTCTTAATTCCAGAAATCGACTCCCAAAATTGAAAAGGATCAAGATCTTCAAAAATACACACAGATTCCTCCGAACACCCAAATATTCTATCAATTTCCTGCCTACTCTAGAAAAATTCCTGACCTTCGAGTTTGAATTTTACCAGTACCAGAAGACCATTTGAACTCCATGTAACCTGAACCGAAGCCAAGAATTCTCTTGTCAGCCTCATATATGCCGGCCAATTTCCATAGAGCAATTTCCGCCATCCAATGCCATTGAACAAATTCCAAACATCCTTCTTCATACCCAGTGCTTCTAAAGTTTCTTGGCATAGGTAGGTAGTTCCAACAACTTGCCTTCCTGCCAAATTCATGTACCTTGCAAATTCTTCATCATTAAAACCTTCCCGAGCAGCAATTCGAGGAGAAAGAAGCTCCAAGTGCGTGCTTGCTAGCCATAATTGAAATTGAGCGGTGAGATTCACACAAATCAAAGCAATAATATGTTAGAGAAAATTTCGGAAGTGAAATCTCGACCGAAATGAAGATCGGGCGAAATGGGCAAGGAAATTCCTTTTATTTTTGCGCGCCGCTTGACCGAACGGAAGATGGCTCGACCGAGCGACGCCTGTGTCTGAGCTAAAATAGGGCCACGGTCAGGCTCGGCCGAGCCATGCCTCGCTCGACCGAGCGGGGCCTCTGAACCGCTAAAATTTTGAATTTCTGTTATATTTCTTGAGCTCAGGCGATCCGTATTGCTCCCGGACGAGATTTCTCTCTGTTTGCTGCACTTTTCCTGCACCATTCCGGGCTCTTCGCCTCCCCACTTCTCCGATCTTTCATCACACAACAATGTAAGTCCGTAGAACAACCAACAATAAAAAATCCTTCAACCAAAACATCAAACTCACAAAATCAAATAACCAACATTTATTCAAAACATGAAACTAACCAAAATGTAAAATCATTGGGTTGCCTCCCAACAAGCGCTTTTTTAACATCGATAACTCGACAACCTTACCTCAATTTTCAATCATGGTCAAAAGGTGCGGAACCCGAGCTCATACCTCGTTCATTGAGCACATGCTCCTCCAGAAAGAACAATTTTCTTCTAGCACTATGAGGTGGATCACCATCAACTCGAGCTTTCTTCATCCTCCCTTGGCCATGCTCAAAATAGTCCCTCAGATCATCATTCTCTTCATTTTATTCACCCACAAAGTCCAGTCCCGGATCAACCACATCCTTTAATCTCTTCTTCTTACCAACTTTTTCAGCCTCAAACTCATTCAAGATTCTCGGAGGTAAAGAAAAGACAACCTCCTTCCCAAAAACAACTAAAGGTAAGCTCGCCATGCTTCATGTCGAAAAGGGCATCTGTCGTGTGCAAAAATGGCCGTCCAAAAATCAATTGAATACCACCTTTATTCCTCATATCAACCACAAGGAAATCCCCCGGAAATGTAAATGTCAAGATCTCCATGTGCACATCTTCCACAATCCCACGTGGGCAAAATACAACATGATTCGCCATTTGTAAAACATCCAATTCCTTGTACAAATCCCATGACATTACATTCACGCTAGCTCCAGAGTCACACAAAGCCTTTTCAATGCTCACATCTCCAATTTTACAACCAATTACAAATCCCCCCGGATCTTCCTTCTTGCTAGAAATTCTCTTATCTTCTTGTTCATTTCTTCCCAATTCAAATGGTTCACCATCCGGAACTATCTCAACTCCAACGAGCTCATCTAACAATGGCACACGTTTAATATCTTCCGTTAATGGCATCTCTATATCTCCTTTCTTCACATAATCAAAGAAGTAAACATCTTTGGCTTGCTCTTCTTTTTTCTCTTCCACTTTCTCTTCTTTAACCACCTTCACTTCTTCATTCACCATACTCATTTCTCCTTCCAACTCCACTCTTTCAACCTTTGGAGTCATCACCTTCAACTTCTCATCCAATCTACTCTCACCATCAACCATGTTGCACCCTTTCTTTTGTATAACTTCGGTATCGCTTGGAAATTTCCCAGCTTGGTGTTTGCCACTTAGTTGTTTGGCTATTGAAGAAATTTGCAACTGGATCTCGGCGAACATCCCGTCATACTTTTCAAAACGTTTGTCAATTTCCTCACTTGGATTTCTCCTCATCTCTTGATTGCCATACCTACTACTTCCCCCAGCATAACCTCCTTGGCTACTACTCCCCTCCTTCTAATTGCATCGGAGGATTGAGAGCGTTATTGGGATTTGTATAAGAGAAGTTCGGGTGGAACCGGTTGGAGGGATGGTAATACGTATTTCCCGGTGGGTTATATTGAGATCGATTGTTGTACCCCATTATTTGATTGACAAAATTCATATTTTCCGGGTAAGCCTCCTCATGTTTAACCACCATCATATCCTCACTTCTATCCCCCGAAGTGGATAATGCATCAAGCTTTCTTTGCATGACATCTACTTGTTATTTGAAATCCTCCCTTTCTTTGGCATCATTCACCGCCTTCACCGGTCTATAATCTTTTCTTTCCCTAGGCCATTGAAAGCTATTTTTTGCCATCTTTTCAATTGTTCTCTACGCTTCTTCTTCCTCTTGGTCGAGGAAAACAACGCCCGACGAGGCGTCCATCATCACTTTTGTATCAAAATTCAATCCCCCACAAAATTGACAAATTTGCTAGTTTCGGGAAAGGCCATGCCTAGGACATTTACGAAGAAGCTCAGGAAATTGATCTCATGCTTCATAAAACGGTTCGTCATATCTCTGCCCAAAAGATGTTATGTCGGCTCGCCTCTTCAATGTTAAGCTAGGTGAAAAGTGAAGGAACACGCCGGTGAAGGCTGATTGTCCCCACGATCGATGTTGGTTACCAAACGTACACATACATGGTTTAATTAAATTAAATCAAGGAGATCAGTGATTACCTTACTAGATCCACAGATCTGGAGATTGATTCCACTGGAGATCTTCTAGCCTGTATCCCACGAACCACGATCTGATACCGGGTGGACAGCAATCCTCCGAATCGTAGATGCCAATCCAAAACTCTAGATCTATGATGTTTGAGAGAACTAAACCCTAATCGTCGCTCAACACATGAGCTTATGAAAATGACTACTAGGGTTTTTCTCTCAACCATAAGATCCTATTTATAGGCATCTTCTAGGGTTTCTAGTTGGGCCAGGCCAGGGATCTCTAGAAGGTATAGGATTGGGCCTCCCATAAGTCCAAACACATATATTCAGCCCAGAATATAAATTGAACTTATAACATTAATTCATTCCACTAGAGAATTAATGTTGCAACTGCCATCCTATCCCGATGTGAATCAGGGCTTCTATTTGACTTAATTAATTCCCCGTGTTTAAGATAACGCACATCCATTAATTAATTAAAAGCTCTGACAGCATTAGTTAATTAATATCTTAATCCTTAAGTAGTACCCGCTCAACATTATTATCATATCGGAATAAATTCCACCTGCAGGGTTTAATACGATAAAACTTATGAGCTCCTTAAGGGGATGTGATCAACCTGGATGTCCAGGACACGGTGCCCTAATGTGACTATATAAATACATACAAATAATGTTGTTACCCAAGATACGAAGCATATTGAATCATCATTTTGATTCTCACCCATGGTAAGTCAAAGTAACAAACAGTCATTTGCATATATCTAAATATTACATCTAGGGTTAAGAATTATCAAAGTTGCCGAGACCTTGGTTCTTCATAGAGTCAGAACACATCTCATCGCGATCCATTCAATGCGACACCACGCACTAGCATAAACTAATAACCAAGATTAGTTATCTCAAGTTTATACTACAACCTAAAATGATAGTTTATCCAGAACTATCTCAGTTGTGAATACGTTTATATCTTATAAAAAACCCAACAATGCGATCTTCAGTGGGACGACGCACCCACCACATTGTCTACAATATAAGATAAGTGGATATACATGCAATCATGAGATTGCATCAATGTGATAACATTTGTTTCAGTTATTTACAGGAGATTAAGTACATGACAAAGCTCGCTTAAAAGTTCGCTTTATAGTATACTCCAACAATCTCCCACTTATACTAAAGCTAAACTTTTAGTATACACCATGTCATTACAAATCTCCCACTTAGACTTAAAGTGTAGCTGCAATGTATCGTTTATCCAAGACCCTTTACGTGTTTTCGGAAGATCTAATTTTCCAAAGTATTCGTGAAAGGATCAACCAGGTTATACAACGACACAAATTTTCCATAGCCACGTCACCTCTCTTTACGATATCTCATAAAATGTGGTACTATCTCTCTATGTGTTTACTTGCCACATGGGCTCTAGGTTCTTTCGAGTTTGCTACTGCACCAGTGTTGTCACAATATGTCGTGATACACTTAGGCATACTCGTAATCACCCCCAAGTCCAACAAGAAGCTTCTAAGCCAGACAGCTTCTTTGGCAACCTCCGAGGCAGCCATGTAATAGGCTCCGCCTCCCAAGGTAAACACATAATCCGAGGTTAACTTTCTCATATCTTGATCAGCTTAAAAATCTGAATCTGATTAACCTAAAGGGGTCAGACTGTCTAATAGGTAAACCAACATATAATCTCGAGTTCTTTTCAGATACTTGAGAACATATCTTACCGCAGTCTAGTGCCCCAGACCCGGGTTAGATTGATATCTTGCCACCATGCCAACTGCACAATAGATATCATGTCTAGTACATAACATAGCATACATAAGACTTCCTACTGCCGTAGCTTAAGGAACCTTAGCAATCTCCTCTATCTTCTCTGGCATTTTAGAACATGTGTCCTTAGATAGAGGAACTCCTTGTCACAAAGGCAGAAATCCTTTCTTGGAGTTTTGTATGCTAAACCGGACAATAACAGTGTTGATGTAGGAAGCTTGGTACAAATGCAACATTCTCTTATTTTGATCATGAATGATCTAAATACCAAGAATGTATATAGCATTTAAAAAATCCTTCATCTGTTACTGTTTCGACAGCCACACCTATACGTCCAACAATACCTTCAAGTTGTTGCCAATAAGAAGATATCGTCTACGTACAGTACTAAGAATACCACCACGTTTCCATTGCTCATTTTTGTACACACAACTTTCATCTTGACATTTTTCAAATCCAAGGATTTGATTGCCTTGTCAAAACGAATGTTCCAAGATCTAGAAGTTTGTATAAGTCCATAAAGAGACTTCTTTAACTTCTAAACTAGATGCTCTTAGCAGTTCCTTACATAACCTTTAGGTTACCGCATATAAATGTCTTCATCCAGATTTCCATTAAGGAAAGCTGTCCTAACATCCATTTGCCAAACCTTAAAGTCCATGTGATTTGCTATGGATAAGAGAATACAGATCGACTTTAGCACAACTACAGGTGAGAAATTATCATCATAACTGATTCTCTCTAATTGAGTGAATCCCTTCGCCACCAACCATGCTTTAAAGGCGATGACCTTTAGATCAGATCCTCTCTTACACCTATAGACCCACTAACACCCAACGGCTATATTGCCTTTAGAAAGGTCTGAAGATCGTACCCATCAGTAGTATCTATAGATTCAATCTCAGAATCCATAGACTTATGCCAAGACATCACATCTACATCTTGGAGTGCCTCTTTGTAAGTTCAGGGATCGTTTGCTTCATGTACAACAATGTGGACCAAGTCCGAAGACTCTCCTACATCCATAAAACGATTAGATTGAAAAACTCTCCCACTACAACAAGGCAGTACCTGTGTAGGTACACTAGAGTCAACACGTTGTGCAGTCTCTTGTGGTATAACACTTAGTACACTCGGTGTACAATTGTCTCCTCTTAACTCATTAAGAATGAACACACTCTTGGATTTATGCTCGCTTATATAGTCTTTCTCCAAGAATCGGGCGTAAGTACTAGCCATCACCCTCCGATTCTTTAGGACTATAAAAGTTACCGTCTTTCGTACCCTTAGGATATCCTATAAACAACCGTACTTCCATTCTAGGTACCAACTTATCGACTTCCTTATCCAACATATATGTTGGGCAACCCCAAACCAGAATATGATTTTAACCAAGGCTTTCACCAAGTACACAATTCTATTGGAGTCTTTAGAGTCAATTTAGAAGGTACTAATTTCAGAAGATACACCGTTGTTTCTAGGGCATAACCCTAAAACAAAGTAGGCAAAGTGGCATAACTCATCATTGACCTCACCATCTACAAAAAGAATTATGTTTCTTCTCTCTTTTACGCCACCTCGTTGCGGAAAATCAGGCGTAGACAATTGAGATGTAATCTCGTTATCCAATATGTATTGCCTAAATTCAGCACTGAGGTTTTAGAAACTGCAATCAAATTGTAGTGACTTGATACTTTTACCTTTTCGATTCACCACTCCAGTCTTAAATTCTTTGAACTTGTCAAAGCATTCAGACTTGCTGCGCATCAAGTAAATGTATCCAAATCTTGAGTAATCATCCGTGAAAGTCACGAAATACTCAAAACCACCTCTTGCTTGAATGGACATAGGCCCACACAAATCAGACTGAATCGTTTTCAACTTATCATTGGCTTTAAGCCCATAGCCTTAAAAAGACCTAAATGTCATCTTACTCTCCAATTAGGATTCGCAGTCTGAAAATGGTTCAACTTGGAGAGATTCCAATGATCCACGACTTATCAGTCTTTGGATCCTAGTCAGATTAGTATGACCCGGTTTTAGATGCCAAATATATGTTTGATTCAACATAGAAGAAACTATCCTTTTAAACGATAAATATGCATGAGTGTCAGTTACAGTATGATATGCACAAGTAATAGTATACAAAGAGTTTTCCAACATGCCAGAATAGATAAAAGAGTTATTTTTCATAATAACAACATTGTTATTAAAAATAACAGAATATCCATTCGAAAACAGTTTCAAAACTGAAATTAAATTCTTTCGAAAACTAGGCACATATAAAACGTCTTTTAAAACTAAAACATTATGAGAAAAAGATAAGTGCACATCTCCCACTGCAACAGCCGCCACTTTTGCAGCATTCCCCAAGCGTACGGTAATCTCACTTTCATTCAGTTGCCTTGTCTGCATAAAACCATGCAGAGAAAAACAAACATGATCAGTGGCACCAGTATCTGCTATCCAAGAGATAGCAAAACAAGCCGCAAGACATGTTTCAACAACTAAAGCAGAAGACATACCCGAGTTACCCTTTTTCAAGAGGGGACAATTAGATCTGTAATGCCCAGACCGGTTGCACTTGTAGCACTTTCCCTTTAGTTTCTTGACACCACCAGAAGGTGCCACACCACCAGAAGGTGCTACTCGTTTGCTCCCATTGCTCCCACTGCCCTTTTTCTTATTGTTAGGCTTCTTCTTCTTACCGCCGTGAGGCAAAGAAGAGGATGCCTTAAAAGAAACCAGAGCCTATGACCCCTTACCCATGAGACCTTCCGCTACAACCAATTCAGTAAGGAGTTCAGTCAAAGTGTAATCCTTCTTACCCATGATCACGTTCAAACGGAAGTTCTCAAAGGATTTAGGAAGTGAGTGTAGGACCATATCGATTTTTGAATCATTATCGACATTTCCACCTAGAAGATCAATCTCATGAAGATATCCCATCATCTTGAGAACATGATCTCTAACAGACACTCCCTCAGGCATAGAGGTAGACATAATCTTCCTCATTGCCTCAAACCGAGCAGACCTATCCTTCTCACCGAAGAGTTCCTGGAGGTTCAACATAATATCATAAGCATTAGGCATATTTTGATGCTGTTGCTGCAACAAATTTGACATAGAAGCCAAAATGTAACAACGAGCCATCTCATTAGCCTTATTCCACTTCTTGTGAGCCTCCTTTTGCTCTTCAGTAGAAGTAGGAGTCAGAGGTCCTGGAGCAGGTGTGTTGAGTACAAATTTGTACTCATCAGCAACCAGTACAATATCCAGATTTCTTTTCCAATCCAAATAGTTTGGACCAGTAAGCTTGTTTTGATTGAGAATAGTCATAAGCAGATTAAACGACATCATGATCACAGAAATAAATTAAATGCAAACACGTAAGCATTTAAATCACATTAATTGAAGCATAAAACATGGAAACCTTCAAAACCATTGTTTAATGCAAACTCCAACAGCCCAACAAATATATATGCAAGCCACGGTGGGTGGACGTTTACACACATATCCATTGACCAGACAAACTATCTTTAATTCCAATATCACGTCAACCTCTACTTTATGACGAATGGAATTAATAGTCGGACCATATGCACAGGCCATGTGAATTAAAACAGGGACTCCGGTGGGGAGTTATATAGAAATTCACATCTAAGTGATGACCACAATTTAACCAAAAAAGAAAATCATTTTACAATTGATGACCTTACCGTTAGGACTTTACATCACTTGCAAACAATTTCTTAAAAGTTATCTTGAATTAAATCTTTACCAATGAACCGTGAATGACACATCCGTTGGGGGGTGACGCCCAGGGTCACGCGAGTGACACACATTTAAAGATAAAATTCATTTTTATTAGAAGTCTTATCCAGTGAACTAGTGAATGTTGTATCCGTTGGGGGGTGACGCCCAGGGTCACACGAACAACACACACAATCACTTATAAGACCAATTGTGGAGGCCTAAATAAATTAGTTAAAATTTATTTTAATTCACTTAGTCATTTTAAGTTGAAGGTTTTTGACAACATGCAATAAAGAATTAAATAAATCCTAGCTTGCTCCTAACATGTAAAACATATGACATGCTTAGAAAATAAATACACATCATGAAAGAACAAATAAAATATCCTCGTGGCCCCAAGATGTGTACCTGCATATCTACCTATTCTATTACAAGAATATTGAATATACAGCTCTTCAAATGGGTCTTTGAATTGGATCCGGACCTTGAACAATTCAAATTTGGGCTTTTGAATTTACTGCAAATGACCTTTTTCAAGCCACCGTTGCTACCAAACAATGCACAGTCAACGACCGAAACTTAATGGGCTTTGAAGACCATAGTTTGGACTTCCATCTCCAACCAACGGGACCGGAGATTCACACTCGAATTGCTGCCAATTGGACAAAGAAAATGGCTAGTTGAGCAGCTTGGGTGAAAAACCAGTGCACAGGGCACTTTTTTCGCCTCCGTTCCCATCGATTCCAACGAAAATCATGCCGGTAACCAACTGGGCCTTAAAGCCCTAGGTTTGGACTACAATTCCATGTCATCGGTACTGGAAATCCATAAATGGAAAGCCTCCAAACGACCATGAAAAAACGTCCACCTACATGCTGTCAACCCAGAAAATTAGGGTTTTATGGCGACTGGGCCGACTTCGTTGGCCCATTGCGCCGTCATAATCAATCATAAACCTCCCAAACCTACTGGGCATTGAAGCCCTAAATATGGAAAGTAAGATCAAATCGTTGGAATTACAGATACGACCCGAAATAGCCTCCAATCAACGCGCGAAATTAGCCCACACGCAGACAGAATCGCGAGATTCTTGCGTGCAGCTGTTTTCACGCGGTGATTGCCGCTAATTTCGCCGCCATCAATGCCAATCAACCATTGTGCATTGAAGTCTGAAGCAAGATCTTCCATTTCCAGCCGCCGCCATCGGCGATCCACGCCGGGATCGCCGCTGATCGAGTGAAGAAAACAAGCACCCGTATCTATCGCGCAAAAATTCTGGAAATTCCCAGAATTGTCGCATGACCACCAAACTTCACGCCCTCGCCGCCGTCGACTCCGCCGCCGATCCAGCCTACCCCCGACGTCATCTTGGTAGCCTATCACCAGGCTACCACTGCCAACCACCGCCATCGCCGATCTCCGCCCCACCGTGCATCGGGGACGCCGCGAAGATAGGCTGCTGCACAACCCCAAATCGCGCGCGCGTTTTGCAGCCGCTGCTACACCGCCTGCCGTCGCCGTCCAAGGCCATCGGTGGTGCGGTGGCGATGTCCGCCGGCCCAGCTTCAAGCCCCACCGGCCAGTCAACTCAATTGACAAGCTGATAGGCCGTGGCTGAGCCACGAACAGCCTCTGCGCGACTGCGATTTGACAGTTTTCCATCGATGTTTAATCTTCGTGTTCTTCAATTCTTGGTCTCATTTTTCGCATAAAATTACATAAAATTGATACAAAGTTATAGGAAATAAAATTACATCATTTCCTACACTAACCACAGATTTTCTCGTGGTGAAAAACGATTACAAACCGTGAATAAATTATCACGCCAAAACCAAAAACAGATCGGGAGCCACGAGGAACAACAAAAAAAATATAGAACATCGACGACATGCTTGAAAGATTTAAAATGCAATAAACCAACTGCACGTTTCAAGCAGAGCCAACAACCACGAACGAGGCTCTGATACCAATTGAAGGAACACGCCGGTGAAGGCGGATCGTCCCCACGATCGATGTTGGTTATCATACGTACACATACATGGTTTAATTAAATTAAATCAAGGAGATCAGTGATTACCTTACCAGATCCACAGATCTGGAGATTGATTCCACTGGAGATCTTCTAGCCTGTATCCCACGAACCATGATCGGATACCGGGTGGACAGCAATCCTCCGAATCGTAGATGCCAATCCAAAACTCTAGATCTATGATGTTTGAGAGAACTAAACCCTAACCGTCGCTCAACACATGAGCTTATGAAAATGACAACTAGGGTTTTTCTCTCAACCATAAGATCCTATTTATAGGCATCTTCTAGGGTTTCTAGTTGGGCCAGTCCAGGGATCTCTAGAAGGTATAGGATTGGGCCTCCCATAAGTCCAAACACATATATTCAGCCCAAAATATAAATTGAACTTATAACATTAATTCATTCCATTAGAGGATTAATGTTGCAACTGTCATCCTATCCCGATGTGAATCAGAGCTTCTATTTGACTTAATTAATTCCCCGTGTTTAAGATAACGCACATCCATTAATTAATTAAAAGCTCTGACAACATTAATTAATTAATATCTTAATCCTTAAGTAGTACCCGCTCAACATTATTATCATATCGAAATAGATTCCACCTGCAGGGTTTAATACAATAAAACTTATGAGCTCCTTAAGGGGATGTGATCAACCTGGATGTCCAGGACACGGTGCCCTAATGTGACTATATAAATACATACAAATAATGTTGTTACCCAAGATACGGAGCATATTGAATCATCCTTTTGATTCTCACCCATGGTAAGTCAAAGTAACAAACAGTCATTTGTATATATCTAAATATCACATCTAGGGTTAAGAATTATCAAAGTCGTCGAGACCTTGGTTCTTCATAGAGTTAGAACACGTCTCACCACGATCCATTCAATGCGACACCACGCACTAACATAAACTAATAACCAAGACTAGTTATCTCAAGTTTATACTACAACCTAAAACGATAGTTTATCCAGAACTATCTCAGTTGTGAATACGTTTTATATCTTATAAGGAACCCAACAATGCGATCTTCATTGGGACGACGCACCCACCACATTGTCTACAATATAAGATAAGTGGATATACATGCAATCATGAGATTGCATCAATGTTATAACGTTTGTTTCAGTTATTTACAGGAGATTAAGTACATGACAAAGCTCGCTTAAAAGTTCGCTTTACAGTATACTCCAACAAAAAGAACTTGATCAAGAATTTTTCTCGAAGTTCATCCCATGTAGCAATGTTCGACTTATCCAACCCCTCAAACCAATTTCTTGCTCCATTGCACAAGGAAAATGAAAACAACCGCAACCTTATTTGATCTTGGGGAACTTGATTAATTTTTATCGAATCCTTGATCTCCAAGAACCTTGATATTTGGATGTTCGGATCCTCCGTAACATGCCCCCCAAACTGGTTGTTTCGTATCATCTGCACAAGTGCAGTTTGATCTCAAACTGAGTTGCATTAACTCCCAACTGGAATCCTTCGATTGTCGGTCCCCCTTGCGGTCTAAACAAATTTTGGAGCGGTCTTCGTGGTCCATTTCTCTCGTTCATCATTGCTTTCATAAGTTCAAGTTGCCTTTCCAATTCCTCAATACGAACCGTATCCACACCACGGTTGTCCATTTCAAACTCAAATTCAATGTTATCGCTCCTTTGTCGAAACTTCCTCTCTTCAAGCTCACGAGCTTTAGATCTAGTGATCATAAACTACCTACAAATTCCGCAAAAGCCAATCACAAAACCAATACAAATCAACAAACAAAGTAAGAACAAATATCACACATGAACAAAAAAAATTCACACAAACAAATGATCTAACACCTAACATACAATAGCCATACTTTCAAAAATATCTATAGACCTACTAAAAAGAATATCTCGGCAACGACGCCAAAAACTTGATGTCGTGTAAAAGCAACACTTAGTCAAGTTTAATTTTATCAATCCAAGGTTCTTTTCAACTTTGCCCTATAGAATACTCATTACTCGTATGGAATTTTATAGTTTGGCAAAACTTTAGTCGTTGAGTTTTTCTATTAGCTAGGCATAAACATAAACTAAACTAGAGCATAAATGAAGTAAACACAATAGCTATCATATTGAATAGAAACTGGTAAATCAATCAACCAAAGATTTCCAAACGAGGTAGACAAAGTAGCAAGTTCAATCAAATGAGATAAGAGTAAGTGTTGTGTGGAAATCCAATTTGTTCAATTTAGATCAAATTGTGATGTAAACTCAATTTAATTCCTATGTGATTGAGCAATCCACTCTAAGGTAGCTAACCCCTTGTCACGGCGAGTTAACTGTAGATGATCCTAGTAATCTCAAACAGTCACGTTATCGATTTCTAGTCCACTCCTTCTAGAACGTCGATTATTTCCCTTTGACCTATTTCCACACATGGATTAGATTTAGAATCATATGAATTCACACTATTCACGATGATTCCACCCGCGTGTTGGCTGCAGTGTTCACGTCAAAAACCACCTACGTTGGCTATTACCTACACCTAGGTGATTGGGGGTAAGATCTAGTATGATTTATGCTCTCATAGAAAGGTAAACATTCAACATTCAATCTCAATTTCACACATTATAAATCCAAACAACACTCACAAGGAATTTAGTTCTCCATACCTTTCAATTTGTTTAATACAAGATAAAATGAAAGACAATCCATTACAAACTTGAAAGGTGAATTGATTTCTTCCCCAATTGTTGCCCTTGCACTTGATCTCCCCTTGATCCTCTCTGATCTCCACCAATTTGTTGTAGATCTTCCTCTTGATCCACAAGGATTTGGATGGAGTGAGGATAGAAGATGGGATTTGGGAGAATTTATAACTTGATCTAATGAAACTTTGGCAAAAATTCTCTAAAAACTCAAAATTCCCCCTTTTATAGACGAGCAAACAGGGCCTTAGATTGCCCGGGCAAAAATTGGATTGCCCAGGATAGCTTGAAAACAGGAAAAACTGCAAAAAAAACCCGCTCTGGCTTGGCCGAGCCAAGGATGGCTCGATCGAGCAAGCCCTCTGAACCATGAGCTCGAGCCGAGCCTGCTCTCTGAAATCTTGCCTGCTCCTCTCCTCCGCTCCACTCGGTCAATCCTGCTTCCCTTTGACTCTCGGCTCAGGCGATTTTCCTCCAAAACTAAGCTAAAAATGCTACTTTATGCTCAAAGCCTAACCTACATCATCCAAAACGCACAAAACACGAAAACATAACAAAAACATGCAAAATGCATATGATATGGGATTAAAATGGCTACAAACAAGCATGCTCACACATCGAAATATAGGTCATTTTACGCACATATCAGAGGCTTCAAAATCAATTCAGGGGGTTCTTCCATAGATGGCTTGGATTCCTTTATCTCCCTAGATAACAAATCCAACGGCTCAAAAGGTTGCCTAACTCCCCCAAACATTCGTCCTTGCTCTACCCATGCTACAACATCACCAGGTAACTCTTCACTGTCAAAATTTTTTCCAGAATGGTTCTCCTGTATAAATTCTTCTATTGCTGATTCAAGAACTCCAACAGAGAAGCAATCCTCTGAATCATCAGGGACCTTCATGGCATTGAACAAGTTAAAAGTAGCTAGTTCATCTTGCACCCTCATAATCAATTCTCCTTTCTCTACATCAATAAGAGTCCTCCCTGTGGCAAGGAAAGGTCTCCCCAAAATGATAGGCACCTCCCTGTCTGCTTCATAGTCCAAGGTAATGAAATCTGCAGGAAATATAAATTTATCTACCCTTACGAGCACATCCTCAATTTTTCCTCCAGGGTGTACTGTGGATCTATCAGCTAGTTGTAGAGATATAGTTGTTGGTCTAGCTCCTCCAATGCCCAACTTCTGAAATGTAGATAGTGGCATCAGATTCTCACTAGCTCCTAAGTCACACAAAGCTCTGCCCACATCTCTGCCTCCAATGGAGCAAGGAATAGTGAAACTTCCTGGATCCTTGAGCTTGGTTGGAATCTATCTTCTCAGAGGTCCACCTACTTCCTCAAAAAGTGAAACTATTTCAAACTCCTTCAACCTCTTCTTCTTTGACAAAATATCTTTTAAAAATTTCACATAAGTGGGCATCTTCTGAAGTGCCTCTACCAATGGAACATTGATGTGAATTTGCTTCAGCATTTCCAAAAACTTCTTGAACTTCTATTCTTCTTTTTGCTTCTTGAATCTGACTGGATATGGTGGAGGTGGTGCATAATCACACTCATCCAATCCGAATTTCCTCTTTGCCGTTGCTGCATTTCCCTCATAATTTTCCACCACTTTCTCCACATGATCTTTTTCAACTATTGTTTCAGAGATTACATCCTGATTCTCTACCATTTTCTCTTTCAAGGGCTTCTCCTTGTTTGCTATAGTTCCTGAAGATGACCCTTCTCCAACTTCCTGTTGTGTGGCTCTCCTTTCCTCAAATTGCTTCCCATTTCTTAATGTGAAAACCTTACATTGCTCTTTTCCTCCAAGTGGATTTTCAGTATTGCTAGGTATGGTGCCCTGTAGCCTGCTTCTTAGTTCATTGGATAATTGTCCCATTTGCACCTCTAGGTTCCTCAAGGAAGATGCTTGACTTTGAATAAGAGCATCCTGACTCTTTAAACGCACCTCATTCTAGGTCATAAACTCCCTCATCATTTCTTACATGGTTTTCTCTTGTTTAGGAGGTGGTGCTTCCAAACTCTGCTGCTGATTATGTCCCTGCTGATTGTAGCCTCCTTTCTTATAATGATGCTCCTTTGGTGCAGCATTATGATTGCCTTCGCCAAACTAAGAGAAATTGAGATGATTCCTCCATCTAATGTTATAAGTATTTGAGTAAGGATTGTTACTTTGATGGTGTTGATTCCTGTTTCCCAAGTAACAAACTGAAGGTGGATTTGATGGGCAATCCTGAAATTGGTGTGCTTCCCCATAGTAAATACAACTCAGAGCCATTGCAGCCTCTGTAGGTGTTGAAGTAACCATAGCTTGACTAGTATTCTTCTCTATGTTCTTCATAGTTGTTCTCAAAGCCTCCATCTGTGTTGTCAAAGTAGTAAGGGGATCTTTTTCTAGAGTACTAGCTACCTTTTTAGTAGAAATTGTTTTAGCTCTGGAATTTGACCACTAATAGTTGTTTGCAACAATCTTGTCCAAAATCTCACAAGCTTCATTGTAAGTTTTATCTAACAATGCTCCTCCAGCAGATGCATCAACAACCATCCTTGAATTTCCACTCAGACCATTGTAGAAAGTTTCAATTTAAATACAGTATGGTATTCCATGATTAGGATATCTTGTGAGCAATTCCTTAAATCTTTCCCAAGGTTCACTCACAGATTCATCCTCCTGTCTGAAAGACATAATAGAGCTTCTACATCTAGCATTTCTAATCGGAGGGAAATATTTCATAAGAAATGTCTCAGCTAGCTTGTTCCATGTTGTGACAAACCCTAGTGGAAGATTAGTCAACCAGGTCTTAACACTATCCCTCAAAGAAAAGGGAAACAATCTCATCCTCAAAGCCTCTGGAGTTAATCCTTGTAACTTGAAATTATCACAGACCTCTAAAAATGACATCAGATGTAAACGGGGATCCTCAGTAGCCATTCCCCTGAACTGACCCAAGCTTTGTAGCATTTGAAACATGACAGACTTCAGTTCAAAATGTTGTGCCTCCACTGCTGGTCTAACTACTCCAGGATCAAATTCATCCAACCGTGGGGCTATGTATTGCCTGATAATTCTGTTTATGTCATCAACAGAGGCTACTATATTCTCTGGAATTCCTTCTCCTTGTCCACCACCAGGTGGATTTTCCGCAACCATTCTCTTATTTCTCTGCTTTCTTCGGTTTCTCCTGAATGGTCGTTCGATTTCTGGATCAAGTGGAATTAATTCTTGTTTAACTGTCTCACTCATACACAGTTAGCATCCCTACAATTACAGAAAATGTTTATTTTTCAACAACTTCAGTCAACTAAATATGCATGCAGAACCAAACAATATAACATCATTCAGACTTAATATCAGTCACTCCCCGGCAACGGTGCCAAAAACTTGTTGTTGTGCTAGTAGGTGTTATAATTAATACGCAAATGCATATATGTCCTAACAAGTAATATAAAACAAAGTCCAGATATCGAACCCAAGGGAGTGAAAGTAAGCCGTGCACATCATATTGTTTGTAAATAAAGGTTATGTGTGAATTCCTAACTAAAACTGCAAGTAAGCATATAAAATAAAACCAAACAATGCTAAAACGAATAACAATTGCTCTTCCCAAAGTATAATCATAAACACTTCAGAAATAAGGTTAAATCAAGATGAGAAAATATAGTTGGGTTGCTAACTTTGGTTTATCTACTTTCCTATATGCTGCAGCATAGTTCAAACATCAACTCTGGGTCTTGTAACCTCGCTATCCTCTGCCAAGCATGTTTTCACACTACTAGATTTGCATTTTCTTATTATTCTTCATATGCCTATGACAGATTTAACTTTCAAATGCAATATTCAAAACATGGGTTCTTACAAGTCTCAAGTTCTTTGTATGTCTACACAAGAATTCAAGATCGATTATGACTTCCTAAGCCTAGATCTCCTTTCGGTCTCCCTAGGCAAAATATCCCTTTCCACTGTCGTGTTTAAAGGATCAAACATATCAAAATCATAGTCAAACACCAGATGTGAAACAAGAACAACTCTAACATATATTTAAGTAAATGAAAAAGTTAACAACCCAAACATTAGGAGTTTAGCTCATGCTTGAAGGTAAGAAATAGAAAATGGCAATCAGGTTCATCTTCCTATCCATTCTCTACACAAAATATGTTCTTAAAGCTGAAATAAAACTAAAACAAAGCCTAAATCTCCACAGTTCCAACTTCAGCTCCACACGAACTCCTTGCTTCCTTTGCACGCAGTACTCTTCCCCTCATCCGTGTGTGTATTGTGATTGACGATATTGGGTCCTTGTCTCTTTTTCCAAAATATCTTTTTCTTTTCAGCTCGGCTCCATCTCTGCTCTACACGTGGCTTCCCAATCTGCCTCCCAACTATGGCGGCTCCCCTGGTTGACACATGTCCAACTTTTTGGGACACAATCTGAAAAGTATGAAGATCTTGTCTGCAAGTGGTCCCAGATTTGTTCCTTCAGAAATTGAACTATGCCCTTCCCGTGCTGCGACATTACTTCCTCTTGCCATGTCTTTGCTATGCTCCAGCATAATAGGATCTGTGGCAAAACTGGAACAGTTCTTTGCAAAAACTCATAAATCATACAAAACACAACCAAATATGCAAAAACATGACACATCAACTAATTATCCTATTAAATCACCCTATTTCTAGAGATAATTAACTAAATAAAAGCAAAAATAATAACTCTTTACGAGAGTTATCTTAGAAGTGTGCTTATTTTGAGAACCTTGGAATCTGGGTTCCGGATGTGAATACCTTGGTGGTAGCTTGTTAGACAAGTACGGATCACCTTTGTTAGCCTTCATAGCCCTTGAATGAAAAGTGTGATTGGGCTCTGGCCTCAAGTAGGTGTTCCCCCTACTTGTTATGATCCTCCTCTCAAGCTGGGTTTGAGGTTTGGTTCCCTGGTTAACATGCTGACCGGGTTGGGTGTTCAGCATTCTTGTAGCAAATATTGGCTGCTTGGCCGAACATGTCAAGGAAACTGATTTCTTCGCAGTAGGAACATACCGCTTAGTCAGTTTTTTAGGTTGTACTGACTTCTGTCAGTTTGAGATTTTGCTAGTTTAGGGTTGTGTTGTTTTTCCAGCTTACCCTTTGATCATGAATTATTATTCTCATTTCGATCTGTCAGTTTGGGGTAGTTGGCTAACTAACCTTTAGCATTGCCAGTCAGAGCTAGAGCTTTGAATGCTACCCCATGACTACTCGAATCGCACTGCGTACTTCGTTTTTCTTTTATGAAAATAATGGGTTTCTTAGTAACAGTAGGTGCATGGTCTTTATTGCTCAAATCAATTTCATATCCCAGCCCTGACTTATCTGAAGGCTCTCTCATGCTTTGCGTGACCTCATCGAGCCCTCTTGAGCCCTTCTTAAAAGAAAGAGCTTTTCATCTTACTCAAGGATGATCAAATTCAAAGTCTTACACTCAGATTTAAGATTTTCAAAATTTATCAACAGGATTGAGTGTGCCTCTTTTAGTTGTTCTAGCTCCTCACTGACTGACCTCGATTTTTCAATCTCAGTGGTCAAAACTGAAACTTGAGTTTTTATTGAGGTGTTTTCGCTAGCCAAGATATTTTTCAAAGTATAAAATTTTTGAAATTCCTGTGCTAAAATGTCTATGGTGACATCTTCTGAGTCAGAGCAATACGACTTATTGTCATCTAGAATGCATGTGAAAAACTCAGAAACTAATGGTAAAAGATGTACCTACTCACTAGTTACAGTGAGTTTTGTTTCATTTTCAGTTTTGATTTTCGATTCATTCTCAACCTCTTCTCCAAACGCGACCATGAAAGCTAGGAGAGCTTCCTCACCAGCTTCTTCCTAAGAAGAGTAATCATCATCATGGTTTGGAACATTCGTCATCTCGGTTCTGGTAAGCATGGCTTGAGCTACTACCTTAGATGCTCTTTGTTTGAAGATCTTCTTCAGTCTTTCTCTTTCCTCTTTGTCCACCGAGGGAGACTTGAACTTGAAATGTTAGGAGGAGCCACATTGGAAGCATGCTCTAGGGGCTCTCTTGACAAACCTCTTCTCTTCGAACTTCGGCACTTCCTACTTGCCTTTGGCTTTCTCGAGAAGTTTAGATAGTCTCCTCATCGATTCTTCGAGCTCTTCAACAGATCTTTCACCTTCTTTAGATTGAGATCCAGAGGTGGATGAGATCTCCTTTTTCTGAGAAATGGATTGATCGGCTGGTTGGTCAGTCTGGAAGGGCTTCTTAGGCTTCCATTTGAAGTCCCTCTTAGCAAAGTAGGCCGCATCTTTAGCTTATGGGCCGGGCGAGCTGGCTGCTCTGATGGTCTCGTTTTTATTTACCATTTGAATATCCCACTCGTGGGCTTGGAGTTGGGCAAATAGAACTTTCGTTGTCATCTTTGAAATATCCTTTTCTTTAAGGCTTTTAGTTTTTACAAACCAGTCCTCATTGAGCATCTTTGATAGGATTTTGGTGTTTAGATCTGTATTTGAGTAGATCCTTTCTAGTGCCTTGAGCTTACTGACTATCACATTGAAGTGATCTTCCATCAGTTTAATTGTGTCTCCAGGTTGTATCAGGAATAAATCATACTTGTCGATACACACTTGCAATTTATTTCTCTTCATTTGGTCAGTTTCTTGACAAAGTGTGTCGAGGTAGCTCCAGACCTCTTTAGCATTATCGAATGGCATAACTTCCTATACCAGGGCATCTGGTAGGGAAGAAAGGTTGACCTCATGATCTATGGAATCAAGCTGATTCCTTCTTTTGTCTTCTGGGCTCCGCTCGTTGTACGGATTCTCGACGGTACTGGCACCTTCAGCTCCCAGAGGTGGAAGGACCTTGGTGATCTTTATTGGACCTTGTTCAAACATATCTACCATCTCTGGATGGAAACATTTTAGCTAGATGGATGATCTCTTCTTTCATATCTCGTACTTCTCTGGGTTGTACGACGACAACTTGAACATGTTTATCATGACTCTAATGTACCTGAGCTTATAAGATAAGACACGAAAAGTGTGCAAGGAATGGATACCGTTCCTAAGCGACTCAAAACGACTGGCCTAGGGCTGACCGCTCTGATACCACTTGTTGGTCCCGATTTTATTAGAGTAATCATAAGTTGCACATGGGAAAATAACTTTAAATTCAGTAATCTTGCACTTATCAAACTGATGATGACATATCAGTTTGGTTTGTCAAATCTTTAGTTCAGGTACTTAGGTTCAAGTATGCTTAGTGTCAGTTTTCAGTATATACTACAACACTTGAGTGTTAAATTTTAAAAGCAAGTAAGCTGACAAAAATAAGGGAGCGATAAATGACAAACAAGATTTATAGTAACTCGAAAAAAAGGTCCTACGTCCACTCTTCAGACAAAAGTTTTGAAATTCAGTAAGTGTTGGATTACACAAGGTGCTCCTACGATCTATCCCTTAATGAAGAATGCCTCGTCCTTCAGTCTACAAGCTCACTCGTCTGGTCATTTGTTCGTCCTTCACTTCGCAGCTCCTTGGAGAGTTGGCACACCACACAACCTACTCGTCGCCGAAATGAGGTGTTTAGAGTTTTCTGAAACTTTCAGTACAACGATAATAAGCCCGTAAGATTCGAAGTATAAAACGTACTTGACTGATGTAGTCTTTCTAGGAGAGAAAGATTACCAAGAGAATAACTCAAGAACTCTGTGGTTCTGAGTCTCGTTTTCACTAGAGTGACACACGGAATAGCTTAAGAGCCTCAAATGTTGAGTAAGAACTTTAGCGTATCAGCTTGGTTCATGTTTGGTATGGTTGGATGGAACCTTCTTCTAATGAAATCCTCGGGTATTTATATCCGTGAGGTTAAAGGTTCGAAATAAATATCCATTAAAGATAGATTGGAAGATGTCCAATCTTAAGCCTCTGTTGACTGCAGCTATCGACGGGTAGGTGGTGCTTTTTCCAAATATTTTGCACCTGCTCGCTTTTTCTGATGATAGCAGTGACTGCTAATCTTTATGTCAGAATGTAAGCCTCTCAGTCTGAGGAATCATGGACTGGCTGTCCAAGGTATCAAGACTTGAGTCTTGTGCTTGCAGACTTTACAGAATCTCCAATCCTTAAAGTTTGTACTTGTCAGTACATCCTTCAGATGATTCTCTTTATCTCTTTGTGCTGGGACTAGAACTTAGAAAATCATGCTGGTGTCGTCATACTCGCAAGTCCATGCTGGTGACATCATTCATCAGTATATGCTTGGTCCTATACTGGTAAGTTTGGTATCCGGACTAGTAAGACCATACTTGCTAGTCCCATACTTAGTGAATCCCAACCTTGTCGGTCCGGACTTATGTATTCCAGACTTATAAGTTCAGTTTGAACCTTAGTCTGTTGAGTCTCGCACATCCCAGACTGATTCATCAATCTCGTCTTCGAATTAGCTCCTTCTTACAACTCGATACGAAGTCAATACACAACTTTACAATTTTAAACCATACTGAAACTAATCTAGAGACAAAACTAAGATGGTTTTTACATACTTTGACCTACCAAAACAATATAAAATAAGGAATTCTATAACGAATTTCCTAACTTAACTCAAAAATTTTTGCATGCATGGATGGAAAATGTAGCAAATATTTAAAAAAGTTTTGGGTCACTACATTAATAACATATAAGACTATATGTAGGGATGTCAATTTAGCCCAAAGCCCGCAGGTTTGCCCTATTAACTCGAGCTAAAATACAAGTTAGAGTATAACAAAATTTGCATAAAATCTTTTATCCGAATAGCCCGAGGCCCATAGGCTTGAATTTGAAAACCAACGGGTTGGCCCGATTATTTTTTAATTTATATTTTTTATCATAATTATATTACCAAAACCTACTTATATTATTAAATTTCATATTTCTTGATTTAGTTTTAAGTTACATAACATAAATTGTTTGTCATATATATTTAAATCTTTAATAATGAAGATAAATTATATTTAAATATTAATAAAATAACGTGTTTTAAATATTTAAATGTATATATATAGGTGTAATCATATCACAAGTCCCATTTAGATGGGAGATGAGAATGAATCCTATCCTTCTATTTCTCAAATTGAGCGGTCCAGATTTAAGATTAAAATTCGTTTAATTTATTTTTTTCCTTAATTATTTTAATGTAATAAGGGTGGTTTTGTATTTTTGCATTTAAGTTCTTTTGTAACTAATTTTGGCAGAGATCATGCGATTTATGATCGAGTGTATCTTCACATGTTCATATCCGTATATTCTCCCCTACAATTCAACGAGATTGAACAAAATCAATGTGTATCTTCTTCCCTACAATTCAAGACGATCGAAAAAAAGCAGTGATTAAAATTTTCGGAAGCCGGGTAATTTGTGTTATTTTTTAATCTGTCTTATTTTTTAATGTTCGTGTGATGCGATACATATTGTTGTTATTTCGATTGTTATGATTTCAGTCGGTGCAAGTGATATTCATACAAGAATTCACTGTTCTTCGTTTCTAATTTTTCTGAAATTTATTCGTGATTCTCTTTCAATTTATGTTAATTATATTTTGTTTAAATGTTAACTTTTTTTATTGTTTTTTTAGTTTATCAACTGGTAACCATGAATTCGAGCAATGAAGGTATTGTTTTCCTTCGGTTTTTTTTTAACATTTATAACTTTCAATTAAATATGTAGTTACATTTACATTGCCTTTATAATTGCATTAACATAGCCTGTAAATTAACATACATTATCGAAAGCAAAATTTGATTATTTTGTATTCGATCGATGATGGTATAGTTTTATTTCAGTTTTTTTTTTTGTAGTTATAAGTTTCAATTTAATATATAGTTACATTTACATAACCTGTATAATTGCATTAACATAACATGTAAACATACATCATCAAAAATAGAATGTAATTATTTTGTAGTTATCTTTATGTGTTGAACTCTGTAGTTGTTGTCTTGAATATTTCGTTAATGCAACTTTAACTACTCAGTTAATGCATTTATTTTTATTCGACCAATGCATCTATATTTCATATATTTTACTGTTCCTAAGTTTTAATTATTATTGCAGTTGTTTTCACTCCACTTTGTGAAGATGCATTGATACCTTTTAAAGGACAATCTTTTACAACGTGGGATGAGGGTGTTGAATTGTACAAGCATTATGCTAGGAATGTGGGATTTGATAGTCGTTTGGCACATTCAACAAAAAATGACAATATTGTCGCATGGAGGTATGTTGTCTGCAATAGAGAGGGTGACAAGTTCATTAATCCAAATACGTTGCATAGAGGGGTTTTTGATGAAAATCTGAAGATTAGAAGATGTATTTCATCGCGTTATGGTTGTAAGACAATGATCACTTTCAAATTTGCTGGATGCATGGGTTATGTTGTTCATGATTTTTTAGATGAACATAATCATGAGCTAGTGGAAGATGAGCACAGACAATTCATGAAGATTAATCGTAAGGTTGATCCTGTTCACCAACAATTTATCTTAGACTGTTGTAAATCCAACATTAGTCCTACGGCAGCACATAATTTGTTATCTGAATTGATGGGGGATGATAATATTGGATTTTCAGTGTTAGAGGTTCGAGATTTTTCTAGAGACATGAAAGCTTTTGTCGATGGATGCGACGCTCAGATGTTGCTGAATGAAATGAGCAAGAGAAAAGAGTTGTGCGAAAAATTTAGTTATGAATATGAGATTGATGCCGATGATAAGCTTATGAGATTGTTTTGGTGTGATCCAATCTCTCGAATGAATTATCACATTTTCGGTGATATTGTAGCATTTGATACGACATATTCTACAAGCAAGTAATTTCTAATTTACATTTTGCTGTGTTTTATTTATTTTATTACTTATGTCACTATTGTTTGATGTAGTTTTGACTATAATGTAGTTATAGTTTTCAGGTTTAATACATGCATTAACTCTGTTTTATTATTTTTTTGCCAAATATTGCATGATTTTCGCACCGTTCACTAGGAAGGACAATCACGGCAAACCAATTACGTTGGCAGCTGGTTTGTTGTCCAAGGAAGATGCGTCATCATTTGTTTGGTTATTCGAGAAGTTCATTGCGTGTATGGGGTCTGCTCCAAAACTGATTATAACAGACTAAGACCTTGGTATGAAAGTTGATGTAGAAAGAGTGTTTAATAACACTCGACATAGGTGGTGTATGTGGCACATTATGCTCAAACTTGTAGACAAGGTTTCAAAACAACTTCGTGCTGATGAGGATTTCAAAAAGGATTTGAATGCACGTGTTTGGTCAGAGTTAATAGAGCCTGATGTGTTTGAATATTGTTGGGATGGAATTATGACGAGATTTGGGCTTGCAGATCATCCATGTTCTTTATCTATGTTTGACAATAGAGAATATTGAGTCCCGACATATTTTCGTGATTTCCCAATGAGCGGGTTGGTTCGAACTACGTTGATATCCGAATGTGAAAATAGTTTTTACAAAAGGTATACACGTTCAAGGTCAAATCTTCTTGAATTTTGGATGCATTTTAATAATGCATTGGATGTTCAACGTCATTAAACTTCCAGGTTAAATTATTTAGATAAGTCCTTCAGTCCAAGTTTTTGCACAAAGACTGGATTTGAGAAACATGTTTTAGTTGTTTACACTGCGAAGATTTTTAAGAGCGTACAAGATGAAATCACGTCAACATGTTACAATTACCATATGTTGGGTTTTTCTAAAGTTGATGGGAGAGAGATGTACAAGATTGTTGATGAGTACAAGGAGATATCTGTTGTTCATTATGAAGAGGTTGGTCCAGAGTGCACGTGCAACTGTAAAATGTTTCTAGAATAGGGTTGTTGTGCAGTCACGTTTTTTATGTTTTGAAGAACAGGGAATTGTTGCTCATTCCTGAAAAGTATATCCTTGGTCGTTGGAAGAAAACACACTTGGTTCAACAGTCTTGCAGATTGGGTGTTGATACTTTGGAATCATATGTGAGGATTGATGAGAGCAAAAGGTTAAAGAATAATATAATGCACTCTGTGTATGGATGAACTCAAATGTTTGATGGTGATGTTGAAAGACTGTCTAAATTCTTGGTTGTTATTGATGATGGTGGGAAATCAATTTCTAGGCAAGATGTAAACCCAAGTTATGTTGATAAATGTTAGAGGTTAGGCAAGTTTTATGGTCAGGATTTGCCGGAGGAAATAAACATTCATCCACCAGATGTTGTCAAGACGAAGGGCAGCGGTAGTCGTATTGTATCTCGACAGGAAAATGTTGCTAGAATGAAGGAAAAACCGTTGCGTCGCTGTCGCAAGTGCAAACAAATGACTAACCATGATTCTAGAAACTGCGGGAAAGATATTAATGCTTGAAATGAAACTTATGTTCTGTTCATGTCTTAACATTGACATTGTTTGATTTTTTTTTTTAAATTTTTTATATTGAGCATAAGTACATTCTACTATTATATTTCAATGGATACGCAATACTGTCGTTGATTTTTTTTTTATTGCTGGCACAATCCAAATGTTTTAAGATTTTGGATTAAAAATAGCAGAGCAAATATTTTTTGTTATTTTAGGCAACTTTTTATAAGTGTTAATGCATTTTACACTCGATGCCAAAACAATATCGGTTAAGTTATATTATTTATTCTAACAATGCAAATATTTTTCAGCACATAAAGCAACTTAATCTATCTATTTAATGTTTTTTTGTCATGTTTGTGTGTATTTCTTTGTTAAAAAACTTAATCGAATGATATTTTAATTTACTTATTAATTCTCACGTAATTTTAAAAAATGTATGTCTTTTTATTTTTTAAAAACTATTTTTAATATTGTATTTTCATATTTTAGAGAATGCAGATATTTCGTTTTTCTAAAAATGTGGTAGATACAGGTCTGATTGTCATTAAATTAACCATTTAATTTAGAAAAATTAAACATGTCCTCCACACATAATGCAACAATAAAGAAACTTGTTTATAAAATTTAAATTAGATATCAAACATCTTCATCTACAATATTTGATATCCAAGATATGCATCAAGTCTAAACATTGTATGAGGCACTTTATCAAATACAATAACATCCAAAATACAGTCATTCAGTTTTAAAATCCGAAATCATTGTCGAAAAAACTTCCAAGAGTTAGTATTGTTGAAACGAGAACTTTCAGACCACTACCTATAGCCATTTATGAATTTGATGAAATTAAATTTTTTGTGTCAACATCTTTCTTGAAAAGCTTCCTTGCTACTCCCTCCGTCCCGGCTGAATTGTCCCGGTGATTTTGGGCACAATAACCAAGGAGTGTGAGTGTAAAGTAAGTTGAGTGGAATTAATATTTTATTGTTGAGTGTGAAAAAGTTACCTTTTTAAGTAATGGGACAATTGAGGTGGGACGGACAAAAAAGGAAAGTGGGACAATTGAGGTGGGACGGAGGGAGTACTTCACAATATGTTGGTTTTGCATCATTCAGGTTTGTTGATATGAGCTCCCCGCAGAACTTCACCCTAAAATTCTTCAGGGTTGGCTTTGAATTCTTACTTGATAGCCCACAACTCCAATCTTTTGCCTTTTCACCCTTGTTTGTCACCAGATGTCTCATGGCATAAATCCCACATTCGGTCTTGTTGGTCGAGTTTCTCCAGTCCATTTTCAGCCTTTTCAATTTCCAAATCCTGAATCAAATTCTTTTTGCTTTCCAATTCAAGCCTCTCCAACAATGTACAAAATAGAGTCACCTAACATAAAAAAGTAACATGCATTAGTACTTAAAATGCAATTAGAAATTGGGGAAATTATATTAATTTTATTTTTTTACTTATCAACTTCGTAGGACCATCTCCATACTTCATTGCAATGGGTTTGTTATCAAGCTGAATGGAATTGTCTATCAAGACAATTGATTTTTGCTTGAAGTTGAAACACCAATGCAGTAATAGAAATATTGACAGATTGAGAAGAAAACTTTAGTTGTGATATTAGCATCATCAATGTCTAATGTACATAAAAGCAGTGAAAACCTTCTAGCAAACTTTTAATGATGCATAATGCAAGTTTCAGGTACGTGTCAATGCAAATACGTATGCTAGTATATATATTTAACATCATACAATACATAATAGTAAAAATCATACCATGTCAACATCAGCAAAAATAATGTCATCTCTCAACTTGATTTGTGTATTACATCTTTCAAGGAAAGTCTCTGCAGCTCTTTCGTCAGTCCATCCATCTGGTTTGTTGATGAATGTAAAGCTCTGTTCATTTTGCAATTAAAGTACATTTTTAAAGTATGTTTTAAAAAATAAATAAACATATAAAATAAACAATTTTACAATGTTCTTACACATGGGATCATGGAGAAGAAAAATCTTTTTGGTGCTGCAGAGACTTTCTTTGAAATTCAGATGGGAGCACCATGCGTCCACAATTCTGGATTTTATACACACAGACGGTGCAAAGGACCGAAACTCACCCAAGGTTGTAAAGGTCTTGTCATCATTATAAATTTTTTCTCCCCTGCAGCAAAAAAAAGTGTATTAGTTCAATATAATTTAAACAATTCCATACATTATAAACTTACCCATTCGTCTCCTTATCTTTCAGGACCCAGTAGTATATCGCTTTCTCATCTTGTGTTAATGGAGCTGTAGCATCTACCGTCCGTATCATGAACGGTGAAGCTAAAACACTTGGTACCTTTCTCTGTGGGCGCTTTCGTGTTTTCGCTTTTCTTCCTTGTTTCTTAATTATTGAATAACAAAATTTTTTTATGTTATTCAATAAATTGAACTTAAAAAAAACATCAAACAACATAAATTCTTTTTACCTTGCTTGATTCTGCTTTGTCTGCACCTTTTTTTGCCTTCTATAATATTTAATAAACTATGTTAATTCATTCTAATATAAGAATTTTTAAAATATATATATATATATATATATATATATATATATATATAAGCATTTTTTACTGTGATATCCAGTGTAGTTGTTGTTCTAACATCTTCAACATTCTCGAAATCGTCATCGTCTCTATTTTCCTATTTTCATGTACAAAAAATATAACAAAATATGTCAATGTAAATTTAAAACACTGTATACTGCAATTATCAAATACAAGTCAATGCATTTAAAAACTATATAATAATTCACTAACCTCAATCTGTTTCAAAACCCCTGCAACTACATCATCTTTCATCATAATTTCACCCACTTGTTTCTCAGTTTTCACGTCCTGTAATTAAAAAAAAAAATAATGTATTCGTTCTACCAACTTTTGCTCTTGAACCTTATATGATATTTAAATTCACTAAATATAACTTAATTATAAAATTATAATAAAGTTAACTAAAAGGAATAGTAAAAGTTAAAATGAATATTGAAAAAAACCTACTGTTGAATGATATTACAAAAGAATGCTAAAATTGAAATTAAACATAAAATTGAAAATACAATTATGCAAGAAATAACAATCATTAGAGAAATTATTTCCTTCTATTAGAAAGTGATAAAACAAAATATATAACATTACTATTGTAATCAAATATTTGGTAATAGAGAATGACACAGCGTTGTGAAATAAGTTTCTGATACCATTGAGGACAGAGTTGTTGGTTGCTGCAAAACGAAAGGGGGAGCAGCATACGTTGCGATATGCTGCCATCGCCGGAGAGTCATTCGGCAGTGATGGAGGCGGGAGAAAAAGGTGGAATGAAATCTATAAACAAATATATTCTAAGTATTACAAATCTCTTATAATATGCCAATATAAATTGAAGGAAGAACAAAAATTTGATATTTTATGAATAAATTGAATGATAAACAAAATAAATACTTGAGATTATTCTCGACAAACAAAATAGAGATGATCTATATAAATAGGAAAGGTTGTACATAGAATTTGAAAACTGAAGTTCTTCCGCTTGTTAAGCAAGTTTTGAACGATTATCGGAAGGTGGATGTGAACGAATCTCGGCAGAATCAATCCACATTGTGAAGAGCTCGGACAACAATTTGCAGATTTTCTCTATGGACATGCATCAATCAAATTGAAATTTTCTCCATAGAAATATTATTCTTTATTCCTCGCAATTCCTTGTTTTTTCTCCTAATGATTCTTCATCAAACTTTCTGCATAATCTAAAACAAAACATGTCAACTGTAAGGTATTGATCCAATTTATCAATTATTTATATACCTCGAATATTATTAATTAATATAAATTAGTTATTTAAAACTAGCTAACTTAATTGTATCCACTAATTGAGTAAACAATTACATCTTTCTAAAATTTGCAAAATATTATTTAATATATATATATAGATTTGAGTGGTGACTCGTAATAATAATTCCAATATAATTCTATTTTAAGGATATATAAATTTGATTGTAGGATAATTTCCTTTTTTTTTTTTGGCATATATTCCCAACCATTACTTATTGTCAATTATTTTTAATTGATTGCCGTATTTCACTATGTTCCATATTTAATTTATTGTCAAATCATACCAAACAAATTATTATTATTATTCATTTTAACCAAATTCTTTAATTTGTTATTTACGAAAACCACATAAAATTTGCCATTTGATTATTATTATTTTACATAAATTTAATAAAAAATAATTAATAACTAATCTATATATATCTAAAGATAGAACCCCATGAAACATTTTCTTTTCCCGCCCCAAAAATCTTCTAAAAATAAATGGATTCAATTAAGGAAAAATAGTTAATGCAATGTATGAATATAATATGACTAAGCGTAATTTTGTCAAATATCATATAATTACGCCTAAAAAATTAATGTAATTAAACTTTCATTTTTACTATAATGTCATTATTTTTAATTAATAATATGTATATATAAATATATATATTAATTACATTTATGAATATACATAAATATTTCTTATTTAACCTCATCCACCCACCTATAAATTCCACTCATTTTTCATCGAAATTTACACAACTACAAGAAGCAATTTTGAGAGGTGAATGGGTTGGAGCGAGGTGGTTTCACAAGAGTATCATGAAGTAGATATTTATCAGTTTTTATTATTTCACAAAGAGTTATTCTTCCATATTTTTAGTTTAATTATTATTTATTTTATTGTAATGAAAGTGAATCATTGTACGGATATAAAGATGTAGTTTTGTGTTTTTCAAAACGGTGTTCATATAGTTTATAATATACCTGTTTTCGTAAATATTGTTCATTTGTGTAAGTGTAGTATTTTATTATCTTATAATAATAGTATAGTCATTGTTATTTTTATTTGTTATATTCAAGGATCTTCTTTGCAGAAATTATTTAACTTAAATGTGATTATACTTCGGCAACCGACAGATCTGCTAAGCCAACAAGTTGCTCCAAATTAGGTGTAATTTTGTAACGCCCCTCGTAAATTTTAATGTATTTATCGAATTTCCAAAATTTATATTTTGTCATCGAATTTAATTCGAAGCTATGCGATCGAATTTGGAAATTTATTCTTTTGGGCATTTATTTAATTGCCAATCTTATTTCAAGAAGAATAATTAAATATTAAATTAATAATTAACGTCGATAATTTAATTGATGACCCGACATTTTCATATCGAGATAATATCGATCGATAAATTTCATAACTCGAGGAGAATATTACGGTATCCCGTGTAATGACTCTAAGAGATGTAGAGATGACGTGAGTTGATGTTGTTGTGACCGATGGGACAAGCGATGGACAACCACTTTAACTTTTTTACTTTTGGGTATTTACAAAAATGCCATCCACCTACTTCGATAAATAGAAGACTTCCCTCACACTCCATCACATTCACTCTCTCTCTCAAAAACTCTCACCAAACATTTTCCGGCGACTACTCCGGCGAAACTCTGGCGAAGCTCCGGCGAAGTACTTTGAGGTAAAGATATACATTTTTAGGATCCTCTTACTTCGATCTTTCCATTTCCAACACTCTTTCTTTCACTTCTCCATGTTTAGAAGTTGAAATCGAGTTAAGAGAGTGTTGATCAAGCCCACGAAGCTCTACGAACATCCTAGAGGTATAAATCAAACCTTCCTCTAGATATTTTATCGATTTAAGCATGTTATGGTTTATGCCCTAGTTTATAAATGTCATGATCTAGGCTTGATAAAGAGTTGATGAGTACGTATGCATGTTTAGCATATTATATTATGAGCCTAGAAACGATATATCGACCTAGGAATCGATTTGTGTTGATTTTGGAGCATTTTTGGTATATTTGTCCAATATGGTAATATCGTGGTTAAATCTCGATTCCAACATGTTTTGATGGTTTAAATCATGTCTAGACTCATTATACTTGTTAGAAAACCATTTGGTGTTGTTAGAAATCGATTGGACGAGCCCGAATAACCGTTTGAGCCAAAACCCAAAATTTCCGCCGAAAGGCATATAGCCTCTGTTTCGGCCGATATAAGCTTCATTTCGGTCGACGCGACCGTATCGGTCGACATGCATCTCATTTCGGTCGACGCATCCGTGTCTATCGAAATGCATCCCATCTCGGTCGATATACCCATATCGGTCGAGATGCATTTCATTTCGGTTGATGCAACCGCGTCTGTCGAGATACATCTCATTTCTGTCGATGCAACCGCGTCTGTCGAGATGAACTCCATCTCGGTCGACACAGGATGAAATCTCCAATTTTTTACTTTTCTTTCTCCGATCAATTCGACTTATCTTTCACATCTTTCGATACCCGTCATACCAATCAACTCCAATGACATTTCCTTAAATTCTAAATCCTTCATTCAATTAATTCAAATCCAAATTGATTTCGTTTGATATTCCTTGTATCAATCGACGAAGAGATGTTATCTTCCATAACTTCTCCGAGAACCTTTTCAATTCAAATCAACTTGATTTGCTTGATCGAATTCTTCTGGCTCGAACTTCCTTTGAAGCTTATCTTTAAATCAAACTTGTTAAACCTTAACCTTTGAAATCTTAATTCAATCTTCATCTAAGATCAGTAATCTCATCGATTATTTTGTTGAAACAACTTGATGAGTTCTTATACTCTCAAGCAGTGTACGATGATTCCCAATGAAACTTCTTTCAATCTTAAACTCTTGAAAGTGCTTAGTCACTGGACGAAGTCATTTGTTTTGTTCAATAAAATTGAATTATTATTCACGTTCCTTGAATTAATGCGCGATGTTGAACCACGAGCTATTGAGATAACGTTTGATTATCTTGTTTATCAAACCAAATTGTTTGATCATTCTTTCATATTCTTGTCCGATGGCTCAACTTGAGAAGTCCAAGATCGAGAGTCTAGAACTGTTTGGATGGGTCCGATTATAGATAATCAATTATCCCTTGAGGATTTACTCGTATTCCTTATGTCATAGGAAAAGGCAAGGAAATGATCGACAGTTAGAGAACTCACTTGCAACTACACCAACTAAGGTGGGCTTTCTTTTACCCCTATATTGTGGGCTAAAATAAAATAAAAAAGATGTTTTCTTTTCAAAGAAATCACGCATGAAATAGAAATGTTTTGTTTTAACTGTTTGTCATTGCCTACTGTTTTGTGTTTGCTATCTGTCCTCTTTGTGGGGGAACTCCACTTAGAGAAGAACATTACACGTGGGAACGTGAATGTTGACTACGCGTATTGCGAGTCTTTTACGATCGTGCCCGGTTGGTATGAAAGGATGCCACGGGTTAGTGCACTATGATGCTATCATGTTAAGGGGTCGCGCCCTACATGGACTAGCATTGTGACTGTGGTTGGCGGCCACCTCCCAGTCATATGTTTTTTGCAGATAGTTTAACTGTTGAAAGCGCGCTTAATTGCATAAAATGTTTTGGTGCCATGGGAGGATTTCAAAGTTTAAAACCCCATGTGCGACCCTCTACAAAGGCATGACAAAATTATATATGTATGTTTTCGGGCATGTGTTCACTAAGTCCAAATTGTACTTAGCCCCTCGTATTATTTCTAAAATGCGCAGGTTAAAAGAAGATTTCTGAAGCAAGAGTACGAGGTAGCAGAGGAGTGGAGCTGAAGACTCATCTTTTGTATTAGTTAGATGCGGAAGTGTGTATCTTCATATACATACTTCCTTGATAAATTTCTGCTGCTAGACTCAATGTCTTTTGTTAGACTTTTGTTATCACCAATCTTGTTAAAACTCTGATATTGGTTTACTCAAGAAGCTACGATCCTTTCTTGAGGAGGCACGCTTTTATCATATTTTGCTTAACTTGGGATAAGTGTGTTGCTTTCTGTCTTATTAGCTTGAGTTCTTATTCTTGATTGATATCCCAAGTGCAAGTCTCGTACCCGATGTGCCTCAATTCTCTTATTCAAGCCTTGTTTATAAATCGGGGCGTGACAAATTTACCTTAATATTTTGAGTTTTGTAAGTTTATTGTTGTTTTGTTTTATTATTGCTTTCATAAAATTTTTAGCACTGCAAAGAATGAGTAATTTATTTTATTAATTATTGTGTTATCTTTAATAATATTTTATATTTATATATATATATATATAAATTCCTCATGAACATTCCTATAATAAAATAAGAAATCATCATATTTATTTGATCAAATACTAACAAGTCACGTGATTTTAACCCTGCAATTAAGTTATATTAAATTATAAATTATTGTGTTAATTATAATAGAAATGCAATTTACTTAGTTCCTTACCACAAATGCATTTTAGTGTATTTTCGATCCGTTAATATTTTTTTTGGCATAAATTCATTATTACTACAATGGACATGTTAAATCATCATGGTCTTACATTTTTGAGTGATTAAATATTTTCGTCTATTTTTTATTTATTATAGATTTCAGTACTGTTAGAACACTCTTTTTTCATCCATATAATTTACTTCAATCTAAAATAAAAAATAATATATCATCATGTCAATATGCAATATAATTAAATTAAGAATTTGATAAACATTTGCGTAAGCAAGATTTATGCAATCCTAATTGTAAAGTGATAAGGACAATAAATACATTTTCCCGTAAATTAATAACAAATAATTTACTAAATATTCTTGTATGAACATTAGATCTCCATATATGCAAATATAAAGTCCATGTATTAATATAGTATCTATGATTGAATGTTGTTTACTGTATAGTTTCATAGCTTAGTTTATCTTCAAATATTTTAAATATATCTTTATTAAAAAATTATTTTCTTATTTTAGTTTTTGTGATATCAATTAAGAAAGAATATATGATTCATTGGAAAAATATATTAGATGGGATCATAAGTAAGTATAGATGAATGGAATAGTTTTAAAGTTGAGTTCAATTAAAAATTTAAAACTTGTATAGTAAGATATGGCCCATATGGGTGATATGAGAAAGATGATGGTGAAGTATGTCAACAAGGAAAAAAAAAAGATACAAATGAATAGGATTGCAAACAATCCAAAAATAGGGTAGTAGAGATATTTGTGTAAATATAATGTAGAAAATTAAAAAAAATTAATAGCATCTAAAGACAAGTTAAAGTTTATATCTATATCTATATTTATATATACATAAAATCAATACCCCTCATGAATTTTTTTTTCCTCTCAAATTACTTTCCATAATTAATATATGATATATTAGGTAATTATTGATAAATATGATATGTATGTAACTATTACCATTTTAGTTAATTATCAATATTTATTTTATTTAGTAAATATATAAATTTATTCTAAATATACAAGAAAATGTATAATATATGAAAAAAAATCAAAAGAAGATTTGATTTCATTTTTAAAATGAGTTTTTGGATATTGCATTATATTTCATTAAATTGATTATTTATATTTATATATAACTAAAAATGAAATCTCTACACATTTTTTTAATATTTATTCTTATTATGTACTATTCTTGGAAGTAATATTTCACAAGCCTCCACAAATTTAGAAACATTCTATAATATTTTTTTTATTTGTTTTTAAAAAACGACTTAATACACCTATACAAAATAACACAAATTACATGTCGGGTAAATTATATTATAAATCTAAATCAGGCAATTAATTGTGTTCACTAATCTTAAATCTTAATTATTTAAGTTTAATAGTATACAAAAAACTAACGTTTAGTTTTTAGAAAATATTAATTGTCATTTAACATAACCATCCAATGATTGCAAAAAAAATGTACATTTTAACATTAGTTACAATAATACTATCATGCTAGAGTACAACTGAGAATTCTCCACAAAATTAGAAGTTGGTGTCATGTGGGCTGAGGCACCGGTGTCAACGAACTAAATTGATGTTTCAGGTTGAGAGAGAGTAGCCAGTGAAGAATGTGTCAGCCAAGTGTGCAGCTACTGGAAATGACTCCGAAGAATACCTTTCCGGACATATATCGGCATAGTGGTCTTTATGACGACAAATTTGGCGGGGAGGTGGTCAAAGTTTTTAATTGCGGCCACGGTTGCAAGAGTTGGAGTAATGTGAACCACTGCCATGGCCACGAGAAGAATTAGAATTTCCAGAGGAAGGTGGACACTGCCACGAAGGTTTATGCTGGCTGTAGAAGGAAATAGAGGAAGATCATGTCGTGTTAATGGACTCTTGAAATAACACAAAGCTCTCAGCTTTAGATAGGAGATCACGAAAGTTATGAAGATGAGTGAGCATCATTTGAGCAGCATTTTCTATAAAAAGACGAACCAAAACCTCGAAGGAGCATAGGAACCTTATATGTATCATCGATGGGGCGTCCAATAGCTGCCAATTGATCTTATAAGGACTAGAGGTTTTGGCCATATTTAGTCGCGATAGAGTCCCTTTCTTAATAGTTTAGAGGTCATCTTTAAGGATAGCTTTCGAGATATGAAACTATGACTATACGCGACCTCAAGAGAGAGTCATACCACGTGCAAGGTGGTGCAGTTGAGTACTTCAGCCATAAACTCCTCTGTTAGAGAGGAGAGAAGTAGACTATAACGAGTCAATGATCTTGGGTGCGCTAGAGATCATATGATCCATTGACTATCGGGGTGCCAGCAATGGACGAAAGTGTGTTAGAGGGAAGAGGTTCGGTGTCGTTTATGTAACCAAATAAGTTTCGACTGTAGAGAAGAGTGGTGATATACTTTTTCCATATAAGATAGTTCACACAAGAATGTTTGATCATATGGATGAGAGTAGAGCAGGATAGAAATTCAGCATCTTGGGCCATGATCAGTGAAAGGAGTCGGCATCGGTTGTTGGAAGAAGATACGAGAGAGAGGTAGGGTTTTAGGAGAGAATGATGTTAGGTTGATATATCATGATAAGATAAATATTATTTGCTTCATAAAATAATATTTATTAGGAAATAAAATCAGTAAAATAAGAGAGAATATTGCATGAAGATATGAAGATGTCTCGTGCAAATATTAAACAATTTCAATCATATTTTATGGGTATATATAGACAGTAGAACACTGTTTGCAGAATCATTATAAACTTTTTTGTTTCTTTGTTTATAATGCAATGTGTGTATATAGAAGATACTAGAGATGGTATTGAAGTGGTGGATCCATAAATATTTATTAAGGAGTTTCATTGAATTTTAACGTAACAGAAAGAACACATAATTAAGTAAGAATTGATGCTCAAAATAATAAAAAATATAAAAAAAGTTCATACAGTAAAACTAATTTCAATATTATGCATAAATATAAAAATTTAACATGAAATTAAAATAATTTTCGTCAACTCTAATTCTCAAATCTCAACCTCCTAACACACTCTTCTTATTCATTCTCAACTTCTTTTTTATTAGTTATTTGCCGGTAAAAATAATTATTTCATAACAAAGTCATATCATCCAATTATTAAATTAAAAATAATAATTTTGGAGCTGAAGTCAACTAAACTTCTAAGTAAAACCACCAATATGGTGAAGTGCATACAAAGAAGAATAAGAGACACAAAAATAAACAAAATATGTTTAATTAAGTAATTTGAAGCATAATAATTACATTGACTTACAAATTTAAATTTTGAAGTAAGATAAATTGAGTTTCAATATTTTACTATTATATATAATTTATAATAAATTATTAATAAGATAATGCGGGATATAATGCGCTTCCAGAATACATAAAGTAACAATCAACCATCCGGAGAAAAAATTATTGTATTTGGTGGTGATTTTAGACAGAATTTGCCTATTATACCAAGAGGTAGTAGAGGAGATGTTGTTAATACAACAGTTAATTCATCTTACTTATGGAATCATGTGAGTGTTTTGAAGTTGAGGATAAACATGCGATTGAATATGTTTGAAGAGCATATGCAAGCATCCACACTAAAAGACTTTGTTGATTAGGTTGCGGCAGATGGGACTCTAAGAGCACCAAATGACGGCGAAGGAGTTATTGATATCCCTGAAGATATTAATATTAAATTCACCGGAGATCCAATCAGAGCTATTGTTAGTAACACGTATCCTAAAATAGTTATTGGATAAATAGATGTTTCATATTTGCAGCACCAGACTATTTTGGTTCCAACAAATGATGTGATTGAGAGGGTCAATCAGTATATGACATCATTGAACAATAATGTGGGCAAAATATACTTAAGTTCTTATTCTATGTGTACAACATAAAATGTAGCATATATTCTTAATGAAGTGCACACTCCAAAATTCTTGAATACATTGAAGTATTCTGGATTACCAAACCATGAGATGAATTTAAAAGTTGGAACACCGATCATGTTGTTGAGGAACATTAATCATTCATCTGGTTTGTGCAATGAGACTCGATTGGTTGTAACACACCTTGATAATCATGTCATCGAGGCCAAGATTCTGAGTTGGAAAAATGCTGGTGAAAAGGCTTTTATTCCAAGGATGACTATAAAACTATCTGATCCTCGAATTTCATTCAAGTTTCAGCGTGGACAATTCGAAATTCAAGTTTCATATGTCATGGCCATAAACAAGAGTCAAGGACAATCAATATCGCATGTGGAGATTTTACTCAGCAAACCAGTATTTGCACATGGACAATTATATGTTGTTGTGTTTAGGGTCACAACTAGTGTTGGATTGAAAATTTTGATATGTGACAAAGACGACCGAAGTTTGTCAAAAACTTCAAATGTTATGTACAAAGAAAATTTTCAAAACTTATAATTTTACATGTTGTAATTCATATGTTTTTCTTCAAATCAATGAGTAATTATTGAAAATCTTCGTACACTTATAATATGTAGTAATTATTGAAAATCTTCGTACACTTATAATTATTGAGTAATTATTGAAAATCTTCGTACACTTATAAAATCTTCATTGTTTTATTTTATCAAGTATTAATTTTATTACTACTCATACGTAAATAAGTTATTCTATTATGTATTGAGTTACTTTTATTCATAAGCATTTTATCTTCATTATTTATGTGTCTACTATTATTTTAATTTTTTATAGCGTATAATTCTTATGTATATAAATTATAATACTCATTTATTTTCATAATACTTATTTTATAATTTTTTTAAAACATAATGATAATACAATATAAATAATATTTATCAGATGTGCCAATCACTAGAAGTATCACTCTAGAATTGTTCGTACAACCAATTGAAGTTAGCAAACTTCATCGACCTAAATGGCTTCAACATCACCCACAAGAAATATTAGATCATAAGGATATTCTTTGTAATGATATCAGTTTTTGAGTATTAGATCTTATTAGAATATCCTTTGTATACTCAAAAAAGCTAATACTTTACCAGTTTAGTGGTGGTTTTAACAACATCAAAAAGGGGAAAATGTTGGGAAGCATTCCTACATTGTTATTATGTTTTGATGTGTTAAATAATATAGAAACCACCAGTCTAGAATGTCTCTATATTAGCTCTAATTTGTGCAAAATATGTAATATCCTATATAGGATGTCAATTGAGTTGTTATAGAGCTGATCAAGACAAACTAGAAATCCTCCAGTTTGATCTTACATGGTGATAGAAGAAACTGATTATCCTTTGTACTAGTTTGGAGGACTCGCATGAAGAAAATTGGTTGACGCCATGAAACAAGTTTCACTCACGCTTATCACTCTCGCGCACGGAGACAAAGATAACAAGTCAGGAGGAATCCACTTAAAGGCCAAACTTTAAGAATGGAAATTACTTAAAGTCTGAAGATCCTAGTGTTGGACCAGTTTCGATTCCTCGAACTAACTAGTATAGCCATTCTGATACACCATACAATGTTGACATCCAGTGTCAGAAAAGCAGAAGTAGGTGCAAACTTTCTGCAAAAGCAACCTGTCCTTCATAGAAGTGAGGCGCCAATTGAACATCAACCAAACTATCGCTCAACGGCTACAAATTCAAACTTCTCACACTTCGTCTATAAATAGACAAAGTGTCCCCAGAAGGAGAAGTTTCGATGGTTGGACGATTTACAATCCTACTGGAATTTCTTACACTAACCGAACACTCAAAAGTGCTCAAAGCCATCATACGTTCGAGGCTATTCCATAGCTTACCGTGTGCCATCAAGGACATGAGAACACAAGTTATTTCTTTGGTGTTTTTACTCTCCAAGTAAGAACACAACAGTCGCAACTTTTCTCCAAGTTGTAATTCTTACAGGCGTCAAGCCAAAAAGATCGACAGTTCTGGGAAGAACCTTAAAGTTCCCAAGTTCCAGAGACGGAGGCTGTGTGGTGTGCCCACACTTCAAATCTGCGAGGCGGAGGACACAACGGCTTGAGCGAGTGAGCAGGTGGACTGGTGGACGCTGATATTCATTGGCTTGCGATAGATTGTGAGAACCTTTGTACTCCAAAACTTAGTGTATTCCAAACTTAAGGTCTGAAGAGAGGACGTAGTGCTCTTGTGTCCAAACCTCTATAAATCCTTGTGCATTTACCATTTTATTTATTTTTCGTAAGGATTTAAAACTCAACACTACCTAAGTGTTTAAGTATATGTGAAACCTGAATTTAATTTCGATATCGCTAATCATAAATTTTAGAGACACAAACTGATGAGTAACACACAGTTTGTGAGTGCAAATTTTCCTGTAAAATATCCATTGCGTGTACAAAATTGTGATCTCGGGACCAACAGAAGTATCATTACAATTGCCATTTGTTGGAGATGAAGTGTTATGGTTGGGGAAGGTTGACGGAATCAATAACCCCGCGGATATGTTTACAAAGTTTGTGAATGTGGAAAAGTTGAAGTTTTGCATGACTTCAACCTGCCTCGGAACTTGAAAACGAGGGCTTAGCACTACCATACGACAATGGAGATAGATAGATGATTTCAGTCTACAGGTGAGAGGTGGTTGAGTTGTGGTGACTTTTGCATTTTGCCTTTGTCCCACATTGGTTATGTGCGGAAAAATATAGCTATCATGGCCAATAAATAAATGGTTTATGATGTATTTTCAAATGCACCAATAATTAGGCTTATTTGCAATATAGGTACATTGTAGTTTATATTTCTCTTTTTCTCCTCATCAATAATATATTCTAACTTGGTATATTTGAATTGGATGATCAAATAATTGTCTTTTTTTATTTATGTGTTTTATTCTATTAATATTGTAGCTATTGCTTCTATATTGCACATATTATTTTCCAAACAATAATGTTTCCAAAGACATACTTACCACCTATGTTATTATTTCGAAACCTCGATCTCATATCTACAAATATTTTAAGATCGGGTTCAACCAAAAAATATCAATTTTATAGTGTAAGTTGTTTATCAGTCTATTTCTTGGAATTGTAATTTTTTTCTATCTCAATCCAAGTTCAATGTGGAAATCATATCCTAATTTTTTACTACTAGGAAAATACATTGAGGGGAGGTAAACAAAAACATGAAAACAAATGATTTTGTTTTGTAAAATAAAAAATTCACATAATAAATATTGGGGCTACGAATTAATTAGGCCGAAATTGAAGTACATTAGGCCGTGAGGCCTACCTAAGGCGACCCGGCCCAGGTTAGAGATAGTTCGATAGCGAGCCGCTGGTTAGGGATAGTAGTTCAACCCAAGAGTAGGTTGACTAGCAAATGACCACGCTAGAAGAGCTGCACAATGGTCAAATAAGGTCCAGATAAAAGTGCGACAATTTCCTAGGCCTCAACAGCGAACTACCCACAACAACTTGGAGGCGCGCTCTGGAAACCCTAGCCCTCTTCTAGGTTCTATAAATAGTCCTAAGATTTACCTATCTATTACTAACTTACACCTATTCTGTAACTTACTCGTAATTGTGCCCGTCCGCAATCTCAAAAGGGATTCCTTGATTAGCTCGCTAGTGCCGGTCTTGATCGGTTTTTCTTTTATTTACTTTAGCGTTGTTCTTAATTCGTTTGTCCTTCCATTGTGAGCTTTAATCGATATCTATTATTCATTACTTTTTCTTTACTTTTTATTACTGTTCGATCATAAATTGGTTACATTGTTTTCAGTTATTTCTTGCGGTTTCCTATTACTGGATTTCAAAATTCTAAGGATTCGTATTCGTACAAATCAAACCTCAACAATTAAGATGTGATATTTATTGAATGACTGTATACAAAATTAACACCATTTTTAATTGAAATATTTTATCTAATAAAATTAAATAATAGAAATCAATTACTCCCTCCGTCCCAGGTCTCTTGAGATGTTTGACCGTACGCGGAGATTAAGAAAAAGTGATTAGGAGAGATAGTGGAGTAGGATTAGGAGAGAGATAGTGGAGTAGGTTTAGTAGGGTTAGTGGGTGATTAATTAATTAAAACTTTGCAAAAAAGGAAATGTTGCAAGTGTCCTGGGACGGACCAAAAATGAATACGTTGCGAGTGTCCTGGGACAGTATTTGTATTAGGCCCTAGTTTTCTTCAAATTCTAGTAGATTGTTGAAAGTTGAAACATATTTAATTTCAAACCATCAAACCAGCCTGATCAAACCGTTTTTTATACAGTTTAGCCGGTTTGGTTTCGAAAATTTTTAAACCGTATCTATTGGTTTGATCGAGATTTTTCTTCCAAACTGGACGGCGAACACCCCTAATAAAAACTAAGATATAATTTCCTATTTCCTATTCAACCCTACAAATTTCGGGACGAAATTTCTTTGTAGGTGGGGTGAATGTAATAACCCAACTAAAAATAGCAAGGTTATTATAATATTTTAAGATCAATCATGCGATTAATTGCTTCATTGATCGGTTTCAAGAGATTATGTTTATGGATACGATCAAAGCATCGTAATTACTCAGATGATTGGATTTGAGAATCGAAACCTAAGATTGGAGAATTAGGATTTCGAATGAATGTTGAGATCATGAATATTGGTATTATTAAGATGTCTCATTCTTTGATCCAAATTGAGAATCATGAGGTGATGATCAATCGAGTCGATCCAGATAATGGGATTGATTATGTATTACAAATATGAGGATTTAGAGTTGATTGATATTAATGAGACTATACATACGATTAAGTATGTATATGATGGAACCATTATTTGTCACCTATATATATATAATAAGTGTATTTATCTATTAAATGGAGGGGACACTTGTTACTCTAATATTAACCAAGCTATGACTCATCAAATGGAGGGTTATGAGGTGTTGATTAGAGAGATATATTATAAATTAGATGGAGAGAGAGATACAATCATTTCCCTTCCCATTTTCTATACAAAGAGGGAGAGAAAAGCAGGGCTGCAGTCTTCCGACGCGATTTACGGTCAGAAGACGTCGGAATTTGAGATTCCGGTGAGAAGAAAAATTGTAGATCTTCGAGAGTAGATGATCGTAGACTACTCATTTGCCCAAATCAGGTAAGAAACGATCAAGTTATGGCCCTATTTCTAAACTGTGGCAGAGAATGTTAATTTTGGAGATTTTGAGTTCAATTCGTTTGAAATCTTAGAATTTGCTTGGTTTGATGATTCTAAACGTTTCTAGGGACTTATATGAAGCAATTTGATGGGTTATTTGGGTTGGATGGCTGGAATTAGTGGATCAAGTTTGAGGTGAAGAAGGTAAGGGTTTCAACCTTGAAAATTTCAACTTGTATGCATTAATTGGAGGTTGATCTTACATGCAAGTGTTCAATTGTGTTGTTTAGCATGTTTATATGATATGTATATGTTGGATTTAAGTGTCTATTGCTGAATATGGTCGGAAATGAGTGTAAATGGTCGGAATTTGGGGTGAAATTGGGCAAGAGGCCGCAACCCCATCGCTGGCGCGGTCGAGGCCGCGGGACGAGGGCTGGACCGCAGCTGAGCTTCTCGCAGCAGCCCTATGGCCGCGGTCAAAGGCGCGGTCAGTGGCGCGGTTGGGGTTTGACTGCGGCTGAGCCGGATTCCCGCGAAAAGTTGATTTCTTCGTTGCTTTGATCGGTTTTTCATAAGCTATAGCCCTAGTATCTTTCATGCATGTTATGTGAGGTTTGTTAGCATGATTTAAATGTGAAATATAGTGAGATACTTGGTTTTGATATTATGTTGATCATTATTATGAAAATGTGTTATTGTTTAGCTTGATGATGAACTTGATTGATAGAAGAACTAGAATAAAATGTTTAAGGGCAGAGATTGAATTATATGATATGCGAGCATGTTGAAATGTCTTACTAAAATATATAATTGCTACATGTGAATTTGAAGGCGCTTTATGATTTGGTAAATCATAAATGGAACAAGGCAAGGTAGAGATTCTTGATTAATAGAAAGGATTGGAAATCTTAGATTAAATATAGTAAACATATTATGAGCTAGATAGTTGATCATGGAATTGATTCTAGGAAGAGTATGATAGATTTTATTGAAGGGTGATTTAAATGAAATATTGATATGTTGTGATTATGTGGTCTATGAATATGTGTCTTATTCTTGTTTGGTGATTGATATGTCAAGGAGAACGCGTTGGGCAAGGTCTTGCTTTCGAGCAACCGCCGCGCAATCTAAATCTGTAAGAATAAAAGGTGGGCTTTTATTATAAAATGCAAAATCAATGAAAATACTTTCTTTTCAAAATAAAGTTAAGAAAATGTTTTGTTTTAAATCATTGTTATGCCAAAAATGGTTTTGTGAATCATATCTGTACCTCTGAAGCCAGAAGAACTTGGCCAGAGAGAATTAAGACGTCAGTAAAATGCACCAAGATTAAAATCCTTGCGCAACTTTTGACTGATTGCGAGCCCAAGAAGGTCTTTGCTCTTGCGCCGCAGTACCAAGAGCTAAAACTCTGGTATGTCGTACTGGTGGCCTGTTGCCCCAGTCTGTTAATTGTTGAGTGGATCAACCGCGGGTTGACACTCAAGGGGGGATAAGGTGGGTAAAGTCGATCGTATCTCGATGGGCATTCCGAGATTAGTGCACTTGATGATAGTGGGTTGAGTGGATTATGCCATTCCCAGCTGTACATCGTGACTTGGAAGTAGGCCTGCTTCCAAGCCACACATTAAAACAGATTATGATCACACGTTAAATGTTTAACCTTGCAAGGTACCTGAAACAGTTTTATAAGCATGAGAGGATTTCTAAAGCAAAACCTCATGGCTTATCAACTAAGGGCATAACAATTTATATTTGTATTGTTTTCGGGGATGTGTTCACTGGGTACACGGTGTACTCAGCCCCTGCATGTTATTTCTAAAACATGTAGGTTAAAGCTTGGAGCAGTGGAGGTGGTAGCAGGAATGTGTGAGCAGTCCAAACCAGAGTTTGATCCTGAGATATGTATCCTCATATACATATCTCCACTACGTAAAACTTCGTTGCATTGAACCTCTGATACTAAACTTCCCCATGTGTTGTATTAGCTTTAACTCTGATGTTATTCGAACCAAAATCTGAAAAAGACATTTTGTATGAACTCGAGCCCTATTACTATCTCTACAATTGTCAACTTCCGCTTGATCTTACTCTTGATTGTGTTTATTGGTGAGAAATCTCGAGAGATTAACCCGTCGCGCTCTCATAAGCCGGGGAAGCTAAATGGGGGTGTGACAGAGTGGTATCAGAGCAGTGTTTATTCGCTCTGCATACAAGATTTCCTTTGATTCGGAAATCTATTGTTTTAAACCTGAAAATAAGAGATACAAGCTCCACATTCTGCTCCCTCATGCTCAGCTTAGTCAGGTGAGTTTTAAATTTAAATGTTTGTTGATTAATTGGTAAATTTTCTCTTAATTATTATGTGATTAAATGTTTAAATTGATTCCTTATTTGAGTTTAATAAATGTTTGGTAGAGATGGAGCCCAGCTCTCGCTAATGTGTTTCTTGATTTAAATTCTTTTTGTTTGCTGGATCAATTGATGTGGTATTGCGATGGAGCTCAGCTCTCGCTTTGAATGTGGTTGTGATGGAAATTGTGTTGGTTGAGATGATTGATGTTGTATAGCGATGGAGCTTAGCTCTCGCTGCGATTGTGGTTTGATGATTAAGCGGTGGAGTGAGACTCCCGCAATGGCTTGAGTTATTTGTGATAGCGGTGGAGCAAGACTCCCGCAATAACTTGACTGGATTGTGATTGGTTGATGTTGTTTAACTTGAAATGATGAGTTATTTGGAATGATTGGTTTTGTGGAGTGATTGATTGATCTGATGGTTTAATAGTCAAGTTGTTTTGGTGATATGATTTTGGATTTGTGGTTTTAATGATTGAGTTTGTTATGTGATATTGTTTAAAATTGTATAAGTTGTGTTTATTCCTTTGATTTTGGGGAAAGATTGTGAGCCTTAGTCCTTAAAGACTAGTGATAGGTAAGCTCAGATAAGTAATTGTTTGTGTTATGTGGATTGACGTGAGTTAAGTTGGGTAAGTAGTAAGTCAGACGGGCGAGACCGTTGACTACTAACCACAGTTAATTGATGATGTATGTGTTCCTAAGTGATGAAGGTAAATGCAGATATTAAGGGAAACGTGTACCATCGAGATGACTCAAGAGAGTCGCAATGAGTGTGAGAGTGGCAGAGAATGTGAGCATTCACCACATCATGTATTATTTTTTCTGGGTTGACATCGATTAGTTAATGTCGTGGCAGATGGATCCATATCGTGATCCAAAAGTTTAGAAATTATGACCCAATTTTCATTATGACTTATTTGAGTTTCTGGATCATTACTAGCATGAGCGATAGATGGTGAATAAGAGAAAAATATCTAATTATGAGGCCATGTGATTTTGATTGAATGGTTGTCGAATTCTTGGTGCAGCTCTAGCATACATTGTGATTTAGGTGATTTCCTGGTTTTATTGGGCTTATTATTCATAGGATTGGGACACTATCCTCTTAGTTATCCGATTGGGCCACATATTGATTACTTTATTTTGCTTGTGTTTGGGTGTACTAGAATTTCACTTATGGTGCCTCCAGTTTTGGATTCTTGGCAAATCTTGGACATGCTATTGAGTCTAAGTCAGTCTAGCTGATGGTCCAGCTTACATCATCAGTCTTGCAAGATTTCATTATCTCTATGTTTGAGATTATGTCGCATGCGTCTCATATGTCATGACCTGATTTCCCTGACATATGTTTTCACCCAATATACATGTAGCTCAGTCGATTGCATCTGACAGTTAGCCAGTGATCTAGTGATTATCTATATGGAATGTGCCATTGTGCCTCCATCTTTAGAAATTATTGAGCAAGTTGTGAGAGGTAAGAAAATACCCCATATAAGAGGATAGGTGGAGATAGTACACCAAATGAATCGAGTTCTCGGTGATAACAAGGATGATGGTTGGATGAATACAAATGGTGATAGATTGAGGACCCCTTTGAGGTGAGAGTGATGGTATGTTAGGGGAGGTGAGTGATAAGCTGTTGTTTGGGATATTATGTCCATAAATATAGATAGTATTGTTGCATATGCCATTGACATTGATATATGAGATAGATCAGAGAACGCAAGAGGTATTTTGATTAATGACTAAGCAGGGTTAGATTTATCTGAAAGTGGATATTATATCTATTTTGTCCATGGATTTCCTCCTAATTGATAATTGGTGTGATACTAGTCTGGGTGATTAAGTCTTATTTAGATATCAAATCTCTTTTGACTGATGTTATAACTACTTATGAGTTTTACGTATTAAAGGGAATAATTGAGTGCGTAGTGGCATTGAATTGTTGATATGCTTATTGATTTGAGTAATGATGGAGTTTCACTATCGCTATTGGTTGTTTGAATTGAGTAGCGATGGAGTTTGACTCTCGCTATTGTTTGTAGATTTGAGTAGCGATAGAGTTTGACTCTCGCTAAGGTTGTATGATTTGTGTGGCGATGGAGCTTGGCTCTCGTCAATACTGTTGCAGTGGGTTGGGCGATTGAGTTAGAATCTCGCCACAGGTTGAGAAACTTTACAAGATTGTCTCGTTGACATGAACTTTTATTGTTTGTGAAACAACTATTGAGATAAGTTGTGTGAATAAGAAATTATCTGTTAAGAGATTATGAAAATGTGATTGGGTTATGAAAGAGCTTCAAATGTGTTGAGATTCTCATGTTATTTGAGTTAAGTGATTCTAGGTATATGGAAAGGCCAAATAGTTATTCCTATTGAAAGGGGGGATATGAGAAATTGAGCCTATGAAGATCGGTGAATGATGAATCCAAGTATAGGAGTTATATTGGGATTTAGTTGGTTGTGTTGGATTACGGAGTGTAATGTTCTGATTAATGGCATTTGGAACTATACTTCTATTTTAAATTATGCCATGCGTGGTTGCTATTTACTAGTTGGTGAACTAGTTGAACATAAAATGCTCCGAATGAGGAATTGATGTATATTTAAAGGAATGTGATTATTTGGAAGCAACATCGGTTAAAGAACGTGATGATTCAACGTTATGACAAGCAATTATGTGCCTTGTCACAGTATGCTATGTAATTAGTTGAAACAAGTGCCATGATGGTTGGGAAATTGTGATTTGGGTTACGAATAAATATTCAAGCCTATTTGTATATAAGAAGGGGATTGACTTACCTAGAATACTTGAGTGTGGCTTTGGATGTTTAAGATGCTTCGGTTGAAGGAAAATTACCGACTCTAAGTATTAAAGAGTACAATCAGCAAATCAATGCTTAGAAAGGAAGGTTTGAAAAAGTTCAGTGTGTTAGTTATCAAGGTTTTAACAATCAGATGGGTCCCTCCGAGGAAACCAATATCCTCCAAGGAGGAATTTTCTCACACCAAACAGGGGAAATATGGTATCAACAAACCGAGAAGATGATTTTGAGGATTTATGATTTGTTTAGAACTATGGTGGCAAATAGCATATGACTAGACAGTGCCTGAGCCGACAACAAGAAGTTGTTAATAGACCGAACTATCAAAGGCCCAATAATTAGTTGGGAATGATAAGAGAAGAACCTTAACCTTGATTCAAGGCACCAAGGAATCAGAGGAGTAGAGGTTAGAATCGACGGATATCATTTCATAATCCTAGGAAGGATTGTTAGTACTAAAAGCGGCTATGGGAAGGAGTTAGGATGTATACTCTTAATCAGGA
>JAPKLW010001535.1:148638-184738 GCA_026898455.1 Plectranthus barbatus | reverse complement strand
GGACTCTTCATTTGGGCGGTCCTATTTGGATTTTGCAGGTATAATTTTTTTTTTATGTATTTAGTAAATATGTAAAGTTGATGAGTTATAATTCAAACAAATCTATTGTAGGTTTGGGCCTATGAGGCCATTCCGGACTTGGGTGGTAGTTGTGCCATTTTAGAGAATCCTGCTCTAATTCCCCGATTTATGAAGTGGAAGTTTACAAGGCCAGCTACGATTGATTGGCAAGCCTGGTTTGCTCGTGCACAGGTATTGCATTTATCTAAATTACTTATTTGTAAACTAACAAATTTTCTAATTGTCTTTTATTTTATTGTAGATTCAAGTTTTCGCCAACCTAATCCCATTTCCGTATGAACAAGAGCTTTTCTACTACACTTCTTCTCAGTCGGAGGAGTCCCTAAGTGTTAACTTCCGACGACCAGAAAATCCAGTACGTCCTGTTGGACAGAGAGGTGATCGTCGATCACAGAGCATTTCTATAGGACAGGGGTCTGGAGGACAAAGGGGTGGTGATGAGGGTCATGATCAGGGTGGTGATGAGGGTCGTGATCAGGGTGGTGATGAGGGTGGTGATGAGGGTGCTGATGGGGGTGATGAGGGAGGTGATCACGGTGATCAGGGTGGTGATCAGGGAGGTTTTGGGGCACAATCTCATTCTCAAGGGCAGAGCTCGAGAGCATCACATAGGCGCACTCGTTCGAGGAGGGATATGACTTCATCTAGTGGAGAGTCAAGTGAGTCTAGGAGATTCCGGCCATCTCGTTCCTTTATGGATAGGCTTCGGAATATAGTTACTGAGGCAGTTGACGCTGCGGTGCAAAGGGCGGTTGACGTTGCAGTGAACAATGCATTGACAGATAGAGTTATTCCTCATGTTACCCGAGTAGTCACAGATTTGATCAACTCAGCGCGATGTGGTAACCATACTGATGCTAGAGAAAGGTCAGTTGGGCGAGGGATACAGATGGACAGTCCCGAGCAGAGGCCCAGTACTTCCCACCACTCTACTAGGCCAAGTACTTCCCACCACTCTACTAGGCCCAGTACTTCCCACCACTCTGCTAGACCTAGCACATCAGTAGACAGAGAGGTTCGTAGAGATACTGATTTAGTTGTCCCAGAGCAGTTTCATATTGGCACAGATCGTCGGACTGATGAGAGGAGACGGAGTGCCGGTCGTCGTTCTACTGAGAGGAGACACAGCACAGAGCGCCTGTCTCGCCAGCAAATACCTGATTTGGATCAACCTTCTTCAAGCCAAATGGTTTATTTGCTTGCACGCGATATTGAACTGCAGGTATTTGATGTAACATATTAACATTTCTTTAATTTAAGTATATGATGTGTAATGTTCTTTTCATTTCAGGGCGATGATGGACGGCCGATGGGAATCAGTTGCGTGTTCGAGGACAACAATGATGCGTGGAGACGCATGGGTGAAGGAATTAGTAGGAAATCCTTTAACGACAATACAGTGTGGCCACAATCTTATTTCTCTTTTATAGAGAATATTGCACAGCCGTTATCTATGGAGGTCATCGATTGCTACGTCCAGTCACTGCAGAGGAGTTACTATCAGCTTCAACAAAGGGTTCGGATTCTGCGACCTCAATTCTTCGTAAGTATTTTCGTAATTCTAATTATCTAATTTTCAATATCGTTTATATTGATATTTTTGGTGTTTAATGTTTTGTAGGACTTAATGAAAAGAGATTATCGGGTAAGTAGGCAGGGACCGAGGCCTCAGGAATCACGAGCTCTATTGGAGTTCATCAATGGTACTGATTGCACTACAGCTTTGGATTGGACCGAGACAGATACGGTTAGTTTCTATAATGTATTTGGATATTGTCTTTATGCATCAATTATTAATATATTTACTTTGCTTCGTAGTTCATTGTACCCTGTTATGTTCGAGGTGTTTGGTATACTGTGCATATGAACATCCAGACATGGACTGCCATGATGATTGACCCCTATGATTCTCATGATCGCGCCAGGATTTTGCAAGATGTTTTTGTAGAATTGAGAAAGATGACCAGTCATATGAAAGATTATTTGAATGCAGGCGGGTATTGGGATAAAAATAAGTTGAAACTACAGAACGTGGCCTCACGAGACATGGCTTTTTCTAGGGTGATATATTTCAAGGGCAATCAGGGAGCGCAACATTCGACTTATGCATGCGCAGCATTAGAGATGTTCATGTTCGGGTACCCGACTCCACAGTGGATGGAGAGTCCTAATGGGCCTGTATTATTTAGAAGATTGATTGCCCTTAGACTATTTGATTTCTCGTATGTTTGATGTATTTTTGATTGATTGTTGTTAGACTTTTTGATTGATTGTTGTTAGACTATTATAAACTTGATATTTGAAGCATCATATTTAAAGCACGCTTACAATATTAAATTAGTTGAAGCATTTTTTTACAAACATTAAGTGTTTGCAACTCTATCAGGACAAGATCGCTTCGTATGCGATTCTGATTTACAAATACTGCATTTTTTAGGAGCTCTTTGTCTGCTAGAAGATGTTTGCGTATGTTCTGCTCCGGAGGGACGTCGACTATTTCTGGGACGACCAGCTTGACGTGTAATAATAGGAGGTTTCACCAGGAGAGATGCAGCTTCATCTGAAACATCCCACTCATCCTCAGGAGGAAGTGAATTCACAGTACCACCATAAATCTCACGCCAGTTACTTGTCTTGTAGTAGCTATGAACATAATCGTAATAGTTGACCCCATTGTAACTGCGAAAAAATAAAAACAATGACTTGTTGAAGTATTCAAATAATGAAGATGATAGTAGAGAATCATACCGAATCGCAGCCATTGCATGTGAGCATGGCATCAGGTCCAGTTGAAACTCACGACATTCACAAGTACATGCCGTCAAATCAACCTTCCAAGTTCTTTCTCCATCAGTAACCTTAAATTCATTATCGGAGATTGGCACAACCTGATGTGTATGAGCTAGATCGGAGAGAGGAGATGCCTTTTGCACGGCCTCTTCTGTTAACTCATCAACTCTTGCATTCGCCTTTGCTCGCCTCTGATCGAACCATTGTTCCAGTATACCTCGATATGTATCAATAATCGAACATATGGGCAATCTACGAGCCTCCAACAACCTTGCATTGAAAACTTCAGCAGCATTCGATGTTAAGAAACTGTAACGACGGACACGGCACTTCGACCTACACCACCTTTCAGGACCTACTGAAATGAGCTTTTCGTACGCAACAGGTTTTGACGATCGAATTTGATCCATTGCCTGCCTGTAGCTCGACAATCGATAAGCATAAGCAGCACGATGGTATAGCTTCACAATGGTTGGACCATGGGTTGTCAATTTATTTTGCAGGTGATAAAAACAGATACCGTGCGCCGTACCCGGATATACAACATTGACTGCATTCCCGATGCTAACGTGCTGATCTGAAACAATTAACAATTGTTCGCTGACTGCAAAGCACATCCTCAATCTAGAGAGAAACCAGGTCCAAGTCTCATCATTTTCGATTGGCCCAACACCAAGTGCCAATGGAAAAACATTTTCATTTCCATCTTTCGTAACAGCAACCAATAAGATGCCTTTGCTTCTGCCCTTCAAGTGCGTGGCATCAATGACAATGACTTGTCTTAACAAATTATTGTTGAAAGCTAACCTGGAAACACCGAGTGCAACAAAGCAATGTCGGAATGTTCCATCATTCTCAATATCCAGATCTGTCATCGTGCCTGGATTGTACTGCCGAAGCACCTCGAGATATCTAGGCAAGAGCTTATAAGAATCCGCTATGCTGCCATACATCAGGGAAATGGCTGCATTTCTGGATCGCAATGCAACAGCATAGCTCGTCCGAATCCCAAAAGTTCGTTGAAGTTCGGCCATTATTGCTCTTGGTTTGATGATTTGACCCTAGCGACGCATCTTTCGAGCAAAATAGGCAGCTACTACTTTTGAACGGATATTTCTGGATCCAATTCCCGCAAGATTCAACATACAATTATGATTTGGTTGAAAGTGACGGATAATCCAGCAACCATCCCTGCACCTCGCACGTATGTGAAACGAACAATTCTCACTTCGTTTGCAAATGTAATCAAGTCGGATGCTATCAGACTTTTTCACCTTAAACTCCTGACGATGCTCCATATGCCACAAACCAACAGCAATTAGCAAGTCATCTTTCTTCCAAAACATGGCACCCAAACTCAATTCCTGATCAAGTATGGATGCCACATCTCTCACAACAGGTGCCTCGGTCGTATCCACTGGCATAATTGGAACTATCCAATTATTCATATCACCTTGAACTGGACAATCTTCTAAAAGGGGGTTAGTGGGCATAAGATTTGAAATAAAAGCACTCATACCTCCCGCTGATCTGATCCATGCAGAAAATTCTGCAACTGTGCAATCCATCAAGAAATTTTCACCTTCATTATCAGAATCAGATCCGGATGAATCTAGATCAGCCTCTTCGTCTGCTTCTTCTTCCAACACACCACCATCAGTTCCTGTGTGGTATTCAGGAATGAAGTGGGCCTCCTCGTCATCATTATGATCTTCAGGGAGCTCATCATTCAAGTCAGGAATATGTGAACCCCGACTACCACCTTCAGAACCAATATCAAAATGCATAGAAGATGTAAATCTCTGAAGTTCTGATTCAGTTGAACTGTATCGAGCATATGGTGGAGGACTGACTGAGGATACGAACGGAACGTAGGGGGATGGCTCCCGCTGAGAAGTACCAGCACCAGTGTTGATTGTGGGATTCATAATAATGTAAATATCAGGCTCCGAGTAAAAATTGAGGAGTCGTTGCAGCTCCGCATTCTCTGTCAGCAATGATGCTCCATTTCTTCCACTTTTAGTCTGAGATGTACAATAGATATTATACTCACCTCCAATACCTTCTGCATCAAGAATCGTCTGAATGGTGCTTCTCAATGCAGCTATTGATATATTAGCCATTGATAGGTAAATCAATCTTTCTTGGCCACCAATATAGTGCCACGAATGATCAAAATGGCCATTATAGTGCAAAAACATGTCGCACCAATTCTCCATTTGAATTGCTTGAAAATGGGTTCGAAAGGGGTTCAGAGAAAATGTGAATGACAGAATGATGATAGAATTTTTTTGGTTTCTGCGGTGAATGAAAATTTTCTTCTGAATGAGAGTATATAAAGTAAAGAGTTAGGTCTATATTCAATGAATGATTTCAAAGTCTGCAAAAGTAAAATTATTGAATTGATTAGTGCAGTGTACTGCAGTGAGGTAACATCAATTCTGCGTACGATTACTTTCAATTTCACTGTATTTTTCAACAAATGAATTCAGTATTCACGAGCATTTCACTGTATTTTTCAACAACTGAATTCATTGTTCATTGATTTAGTCCAAAAAAAAGGCTATCAGCAAGCCTGCCAATACTGTACATTTATAGTAACAACTCATCCAACACAACTTTATCAAATAAAAATGCCCTAAATTATTGTTGAAAATTACATTATTCATACAATAAAACAAAAAAATTGCAATTAAAAAAAAAAACCGGTAGGCATCGTAAAATAACCGGTCATCACCGCTAATGGACCGGTAGGCATCGTGAAAAAACCGGTCATCACCACATTAAAAAAAAAAAAAGGGGAAGGGATGCAGACCGGTTCAAATCGGTCATCACCGCAAATGGACCGGTAGGCATCGTAAAAAACCGGTCATCACCGCCTTTTTAAAAAAAAAAAAAAAAGAAAAATGCTATTTTGGGTCGGCACCGCCGGTCTGAACCGGTCATCACCGGTGCCGACCGGTCATCACCGCCAAAAACCGGTGGGATCCATTTTTATTTTATTTTTTTTTCTTTTTTTAAACACAATCAAGTTTTAAAAAATATTTTCTCCTAATTAAATGCAAATCATCACCAAATGATTGTCTTGATTGCATTTTTAAACACAAAAACATGTCAGATATTGTACTTTGGGGCATTTCTTGGATATATTTATAAAAAGGGGTATTTTCATTATATGTTTTATAAAATAGGGCATTTTTAAATATTAACAGAATATATATTGTGTTTGTGACAATTGACTTTTCAGCTAACATGTACATGCCAAATTGAATACTATATCTTTTTTATTAGTAGTCTATGAGAGTTGAATTGATCCCTTCTTTTACCAGAGATTGCACTGCATTTAATGATTTTCCTTTCTGTCTACCTACCTCTAGCTCTAGCTATAGCATTTTGTTGAGACATTGTTGGTTGGTAGAGATAGATGCATGGCTTACGCTGCTGTGATTTCTCTTAAGCAAACCATAAATCGCCTTCTTAATCCTCCTCATATTTCCGCTTTCTCCTCATGTCCTGAATTCTTAGAATTCGCATTCAACAACGCCACATCCCTGCAGCAACTTCTCGAAAGATCGGATGATAGCCGCAGGAGGAAAAGGTTGAATGATTTGGATGCACAAATTAAAGAGACCGTTCAGGAACTCGAGAATTTGCTCGAATCCCATGTTTCTAATCATTTTCTTTCGGGATCGAGAATCTGTGGAGATGAAGAAGTCAGGAGAGACATTAGATCTTTCATGGAAGCCATGAAGGAAGAGGAGGAGGAGTATGCCGCACAATTTGAAAACCCCTCGCCGGAAGACGACGAAGATAATGCAGCTGTTTCATCAGGTACTGATTTTGGTGTAAAGATGGTTGGGTTATCAAATGAATTCAACCATTTCAAAAGCAAGTTGCTCAAGAGCATTAGGCCGGATGAGTTCGCCGTTTTCTCATTCGTCGGGGTGGCCGGCTCCGGCAGAAGCATGATTGCGAAGACCCTTTTCGAGCAATACACCATCCGAGAACAATTACTAGGCTGCGGGGCAATTGTGACCGTTGGGCCTCTGTATCAACGCAAGGAAATCCTTGTAAGCATTCTCGCTCAAATCAATGATCCCGGGTTTCTTACTCCGGAAGGAGATGAGGAATTATTAGGGGAGCATCTGTACTCGTCTCTCAAGGGTCGGAAGTATATGATTGTGATTGATGATATGTGGGAAACATGCGTCTGGGATGATCTGAGAAGGTTTTTCCAGTGCAAAATAATGGAAGCTTAATCTTGATCACGACCAGCTTCGAAAGCGTCGCTCAATGCGTCGACAGCTGTCATATTTTCCAAATCCTCGACCAGGATGAAGATCGCACTTGGGATGTTCTTCGCTTGGCCATTTTTGGTCGGGAGTCACCGTGCCCTCAAGAATTTGAGGAAAGCGGGAAGATGATTGCTAAAAAATGTGCAGGGCGTCGCCTTTCAATCATTAAGGCTATTCTCTTCTTGTTGAAGGCAGAGGAGACCCCAGATTGCTGGAATGAAATTGCTGCAGATGATCAGCATTCCATTTTCGTGGTTCCTGATGAATTGTTAGAGGTATGTCGTGTTTATAACTTTATATTTATGATTTTGGTTTCTAAAGCAAATTATGCATACATTTATGATGCCATTCATCATCATTTTTCTGTGCAACTTAGATTTTGTTTTCCTTGGATTAAGCCTAGTTTCTTAGTCTTTGATTCATTTTCAATGTTGTTTACATTTTTAAGGGAAAAGAAACGTTAACTTAAAAGGATAAGTTGAATATACATTTTTAGTAGCTGTATAATCGCTAATATAAATCTTAATTATGAATGTATGAATAACTCTGCTCTAATCACCGGCTCCCTCAAAGGATTCTTTTTAACAATGTTATATATGATTAATCTGTGATATGTTATGGATGGAAAATGTGTTGGTGTGAAGGGTGGTGAAAAATGGTGACCAACTAGCTAACCCATGTGAGTTAGTCCTATTTGACAAATATAAGGGGGGGATCATTCTTCTTATAATTTTTCTGCCAGGTTGATAAAATCATGGAGGAACTCAAACTCGTGTACAGCTTCTGTTTGGGCAATAATCAAAGAATTGGAGCTATTCGAATGGTGGTAGCAGCACTAAATAGTGGGTTGTCTTATAATTCCATTGAAGTATACAGGATTCATATGTTCCCTGATTACACGATGCCTAAAATTGAATTCATGTCAGTGTTGGGGATGGCTGGCATTGGTAAGACAACTCTTGCTAAGGAAATCTTCAAAGAGCAATCAATTTTGGATCATTTCGACCACCATGCCTGGCTCACTTTAGGCCCTAAATATGAATCGGGAGAAATCGTGGCAGATATTCTAGCTCAAATATATCCAGACATTGATCAAATGCGTATGACAGCAGACGAGGCATATGTTGCAGAATTGTGTGCAAATTTATCCAATAAGAGATGCCTCATTGTGTTGGATGATGTCTGGCAGTCCAAGTGCTTACAGAACTTGGAAGAGTTGTTCGAAAAGACCAATACTAAAGTTTTGGTGACAACTAGACTTGCAAATGTAGCAAGATTCAGACCAATCTACAAGACTATTGTAAGAATGCGTCTGCTAAACAAAGAAGAAAGCTGGAGTCTTCTCTGTCAAAAGGTGTTTGCTGATGGCTCATGTCCTTTTAAACTAGAGAATGCCGGGAAGCGAATTGTGGAGCATTGTGATGGTCATCCTCTTTTGATCCTCATGGTTGCTGACCACCTATCCAAAGGTGAGAAGACCATAGAGTATTGGAACGAGGTGGCGGATCAGAAACAGAACGAAGTTTTCATGAAATGCACATAGTGAAATATCAAAGGCACTAGTTCCAAGCTACGAGAGATTATCTCAACACTTGAAACCATGCTTCCTCCACTTGGGAGTTTTCCCTAGAAGTTATGAGATTGCCAACTCTAGGATCATCATGTTGTGGGACGCTGAGGGATTTCTTGAAGCAAAACCATCTGAGAATGTAGAAGATCTTGCAACCAAGTATTTGGGTGAGCTTGTTAATAGAAGTGTTGTTATGGAATGCCAGACATCCTGTTTTGAAATAGGGACATGTCGCCTTCACTCTATTTTCTGGCACTCATCAAACAGTGAAGCTGCAAAGAGCAACTTCTTCCTTGCCATGGATACTACTGCAGATATTCCAATGGAAGGCATAGAGTGCCAACGCAGGTTATGCATTCGCAACAACACTTTGTTGGGCATCAAAGATGTGCATGACTCGATGAAATCCATGTCTGCCGCACATGCTCTACTCTGCACTGGTCCCCCTCATAAATATCCAGTGCCAATATGTTTCGGTTTGAGGTTGCTGAGGGTGATGGATGCTCTTACAATTCGCCTCTACGAGTTCCCTGTTGAACTCGTAAAACTAATTCACCTCAGGTACCTTGCCTTGAATTGCAGTGGAGAGCTCCCTTCTTCAGTATCAAATCTACGCAACCTCCTGTACTTAATTATCAGCCAACATTTGATCATCAAATCCTATAAAGATATAATGCATCTGCCAGAAGAAATCTGGGACATGAAGGAATTGAAACATCTTCAGGCAACAGGAAGAAGCTTGCCTAATCCTCAAACCCGTGCTCTTCTACCAAACCTTTCAACACTCTTGGATGTGAGTGCTGAAAGCTGCACCATTGAAGTTTTCAAAGGAATCCCTAATCTCAAGAGGTTAGGAATTCAAATTGAGTTGGACCCTGATGGTGGTACTAACCCCTTCCATTGCTTGGATCATATTTCCTGCGTTAGCAGGCTGGAATCACTTGAATGTGTGGTCGTGAATCCTGAGTTCGGGGTTGAGGTTGAGGTTGAGGCTGTGCCCCCACCTATTCCAGTGTTTCCACCAGGTCTTAGAAAGTTGAGTTTGAGTGGACTCGGCTATCCCTGGGAATACATGAGCATAATAGGTAGACTGCAAAAGCTTCAAGTGCTGGAATTGCGATGTTTTGCATTTGCAGGAACAACATGGGTAGCTGAGGCCCACAGCTTCCCAGAAGTTGAGTATCTTGTACTTGAAGATATTAGTGTGGAGAGATGGGAACTCGAAAGGTTCAGCTTCAAAAACCTTGAGTGCTTAATCATCAAGCATTGCTACCAATTGGAAAAGCTCCCTTCCAATCTCTCAAGCAGTGTAGGCAAGATTGAAGTATCTGAGTGCAACCCTTTTGCCATGAAATGGTCAGAGGAAATGAAAGTGGTGGATTTAAATAACAAGCATATTTCAAGAGCTTTCTTGGAAGTTGAATCACTTGCTTCATGGGATGCTAGGAAATAAAAGGTCATCTATTAACACCCTCAGTCATCCATCACTATCTTGTTCAGCTATTAATTGATCCTTATTCGGTTGAACACTGTGATTTTTATTAAGTATTCCTACTTGATGTTTCATGCAAATAATGGAGCTAGGAAATCAGTATTTCTATAAAGAATTGCATTGACAATTGACATGATAAAATCATATATTTATTTCAATTAATGTGGGCCATAGTGGCAAAAAGAAATGCTCAGACGGCCCAGGCCCAAATCAATGGAAGCAGTAGCACACACTATATGAGACGAATTTATTTTGCAAAGATTTCAAATATAATATTAAGAAGAAGAAATAATTATGTCCGCAATTCTTTTACTTTATTATTAATTAACTCTCTGATTCGGCATTTGTCATAAAATTATGCATCATTCTCTATTGCGAGTGTATGAACAAGACACCGTAAATTAATGTTTTATTTTCATTGCTTGGATTCGCTCGATTCTCCTTTACAATTCAAATTATGTTTAATTTAGTCCACGGACACTATATTGAAGGGAGATTTTATAATTATTATAGTTTTATAATTCAAAGTTGTTTATAAATCTTTATTAGACTTCTAGCTATATTACTTATAATGTTTGTTTGTGGATGTACGTTGTTAATACTTAATGTTACACCAATATGATCAAAAACAATTTCGTTGTCACATAAATGGAGACATCAAAATATTTGGTGTTCTTGCAAAAGTAGGGTTCTGAAAAGGAATGAAGAAGGAAAATATAAACTAATAACCCGACATAGAGAATATATATATGAAATATAAATGAGAAAAGGATATGTTTTAATCCATTTTGTTACGCGAATAAATTATTGTTTCTGTGTTTACATGCAGTAATTGATGAGATGCAATTTGATGTAGGAGTGATTTTTATCAAAATGGTCCACAGAGTTTAATGAGACAATAATCTTGCCTTATAAATTATAGACAACAAAGTGAGCAATTATATGTAAAGAATGGCCAATAATGGTTATATAATCATGCATTGAATCATGCTTCGGTGTTTACTTATTCACATTTGATAATAAAGGCATGATTAGCTGAACTTTTTGTTTTACGTTCCATTTGTAAAACATGGCAAATAGATTGAACCCCACTCATTTTTTTATTTTTTTTTAAAAACAAACTCCAACACCAGCTTTTGTATGCGATCATATTAGATTCTCAAAAGTTAAACACTTGTTTGATTAATTTACTACTCTAATTGTTTGACTATATTAATTTATGCATTGGGATCACACACAAAAAAAAAAAAAAAAAAAAAGACTTTCCGAACTGATGCAAATTTCTTTCTATTTTCTTGGTTTCTTCCTGAACTTATTATTCTTAATTACTTCAATTTTATGATGGTTGTGATTTATAAATTCTTCTACTCCACACCCCTCTATATTTCAATTAAAAAGGGTAAAGAATGTGTCTATAACATTTTCCTTCATAGATTGTGATATACATGGACAAATATTATTGAGACTTTTAGTGGAGTTGAATGACTACATTTTGAGGTCACCCAATAAAAGACAAGTATTATTATAGTCATTATAAATATACATATAAGTTTTGTGATAAAATATTTAAATTAAATTTACTTATAAAACAACTTTCTTTGATTTAATTTAAAGATAAGGCCATCATCTATATACTATATATGTGCATACTTCCATATCTTATCTAATTTCATTTAAATTCGACGTCATGTGGTAAATCAAGATAAGTGCAACATTCCTATATTTTCAATTGAACTTTAAAAATATAAAAAAAGTAGTGTAGTGGTTAAAACACATTTTCTGAGCTCACAGGGAAACATCTGGGTGTGTGAGTTTGAGATTAATGTAGATTATTAAAAAAAAAAAAAAAAAAGCAGTGTAGTCCAAAATAATTATCACAAAATAGAAAACTCACTCCTATAAATTTTTCTTATTAATGAGAAGGGAAAAGGAGTGTTTTTAAATGCTAGTGCAAGTAATTAAATTATATTGTTACTTATTTTCTCAACTACTATGAAAGAAATATAATCGTATTACAAGTTGAAGTGGCTAGCATGCATACAAATATTCCGTATATTAATAAACTTATAATGATACTAATATTTTAATTCTTGAATTTATTTAAAATGAATTTATTAATATTGAACAAAGATATTGATAAATAAAATATGAGAAAGTGTGTACGATAATTGAAATTCACAATTTCCATAATTAAAACCCTACTAACTTCATCTGGTTATAAATTCCCCCCTCATTCTCAAATTAATACACACACAAACACACACAAGGCCACTGCTCAGCTAAACAATGTCATTAGGCATGGCAGCTAAGGACTCAAGCTGGTGGATTTTCACTCTGCCAGCTTTTCTTGGCTCAAAAACCCTTCTTGATGAATACGTGATCCTTACGATTCTCTCCCTCTTCATCTCTCTCACCCTTCTAACCTGGGCTCTCTCCCCCGGCGGCTCTGCATGGAAGAACGGTCGCAACAGAGCCGGCGCCGTAGCCATCCCCGGCCCACGTGGCCTCCCTTGGCTTGGCAGTCTCGTTACTCTCAGCCGCGGCCTCGCTCATCGCTCCCTTTCCTCGATCGCCTGTGCCCACAACGCCAAGCAGCTCATGGCTTTCAGCCTCGGCTACACGCCAGCGGTGGTGGCCTCGGACCCTCTACTCGCCAAAGAAATCTTGACCTCCCCACACTTCGCCGACCGCCCTATCAAGCAGTCGGCTCGGAGTCTGATGTTCAGTCGGGCCATCGGGTTTGCTCCAAACGGGACCTACTGGCGCCTCCTTCGCCGCATCGCCGCCTCCCACCTCTTTGCTCCACGCAGGATTGCGGCGCACGAGCCTGGGAGACAAAAAGACTGCACCGCCATGCTGCAGAACATGGCAGCTGAACGGACTTTAAACGGTTCGGTGTCTTTGAGAAAGCATTTGCAAGCTGCTGCCTTAAATAACATCACTGGAAGCGTTTTCGGTCGGCGCTATGATGCGGCAGCGGACAGCGACGAGCTGGTGGCGCTTCAAGAAATGGTGCGGGAAGGGTTTGAGCTGCTCGGCGCTTTCAACTGGTCCGATCATTTGCCGTGGCTCTCGTATTTTTACGACCCTTCTCGCATTGTTGCGCGATGCGAAGCGTTGGTGCCTCGTGTTAGAGAATTTGTTAAAAACATTGTATATCAACACAAAATGAAAGCTTTGTCTGAAAGTAACGTGTCTGATGAGGCTGATTTTGTTGACGTTTTGCTCTCACTGGATGGCGATGAAAAGCTCGACGAGGATGACATGATCGCTGTTTTATGGGTATTTTTAAAAAAAATCTCATTATTTATGTTTACTTTTACTTGGATAAATTAACTTTGCGTAGAATTTTACATTTTATAATAATAATTATATAATGCGATCGTATGTAGGAGATGATATTTAGAGGAACAGACACAACGGCGTTGCTGACGGAGTGGGTAATGGCTGAGCTGATTCTCCACCCGGACATCCAAACGAAGCTCCGTGAGGAAATCGACAGCGCAGCGGCGGAGCTCACGGACGCGGACGTGGCGGCGCTGCCTTACCTGCAGGCCGTGGTGAAAGAGACTCTTCGGGTACATCCACCTGGGCCGCTCCTCTCATGGGCCAGGTTGTCCACGTCGGACGTACATCTGAGCAACGGGATGGTCGTGCCCGCCGCCACTACAGCGATGGTCAACATGTGGGCCATCACCCACGATCCGGCGGTGTGGGACAACCCGCTTGAGTTCAGGCCCGAAAGATTCGTGGCGGCGATGGGCGGGTCCGATGTGGATGTGCGTGGCGGTGATCTGAGGCTGGCGCCGTTCGGCGCTGGTCGGAGGGTGTGCCCGGGGAAGAATCTGGGGATGGTGACTGTTGCTCTGTGGGTGGCGAAGCTGGTGAGGCGGTTCGAGTGGAAGGTGGACGCGGCGGCGCCGGTGGATTTGAGTGAGACGTTGAAGCTTTCGTGTGAGATGAAGTTTCCGTTGTCCGCTGTGGCGGTGGATAGGGATGTTCAAAATTAAGACCGTGTTTGGCCCTCTAGTTAATTTTAAAATTTGTGTATTGTTGGTTAATTTTGGTGTTTCCCTAGAAAAAATATGTTGTGTTAGAATATTATGAGTTTGGTGGCGAGATTTCGTGGGAAGGTTTGTTTAATTTTAGATAATATGTATGGAAATTGTTGACTCCCAATTTTGATGTTTTTTTTTTTTTTTTTGTGGAGTTGAAATGTTAAATGTTTTTTCTATTTAACTCCTACGTAATTTTTATTGTTAATTATTGACTCATTAAGTTTAGTGTGTCTTGTGATTTGAGCACAAGAGACTACTACGCATGTAGCACAAATTTACTTTCCTTGCAAATAATTAGTAACTTTGATTTGTTAATTGTATATATATGGTGATTGAAAACAATTATTTTTGTATTAAACAAAAATACTGAAAGAATTAATAATCTTAACTGTCAATTGAGAATATATTTCTAATTAATAAATACCAGTTACAAATGAATATGTATTCTAAATATACCTCATAATTAGAGTATGATTAGAGGGGTCATAATAGTGGGATAAAAAATGATTTAAGTAATTGAAGGGATTGCGTAAAATCTTGTTGGTGGACGAATCATTCGGGTGTTTGAGAGGATTTAAAAAATGTTTATTGTATTACTTCCAAAATAAATAAGACTAAAGTTTAATTCACTTATTTGTAGTTCATAACTTACTTTCACTAATTAAGAAGTGTGAAACCCCTTAATCAAATTATACTTCTGAAGCAATCAATCCAATTGATTTTTTATCTGATAGGATAGGTTATTGCATTCCCTATTAGCGGTGCCCATTTATGAATAAATTAATTTTGTTCATGCATGTTATCACACAAACCATATATTATAGAGAAATTAAGTGCAGCAAATAAAATCTATGGAGAAGCAAACTTAAAAATCTTCCATTCTTTCATGATTATTTGATTGTATTATATTCACATATTATAACATTTTATGTGGATTAATTTTATTTCTGGTTTTTTTTTTGCTACGATTCCTTTGTAGAGACTATGTATCGTCATCTTATTGGTATATGTAAGTTTAAATATGTTAATAGGATGGCCTTTGGTTTGGGTTCTTGTTGGGCCTCTTATTAGTTTTGCCCTTCCTATCTCCGAGCCCATTATTTCTGGTTGGGTTTATGGATTGTGGGCTAGCCTTGTTGGTTCGGGTTTGGCGGTTTTCGGGTTGTTAGTTGGGGCGGTTTCTTCTACCCTACTATATAAGGGGGGTGACCCGGTTTGTTTGTTCATCCTAAAACCTAACCCTAATCTGTGCGCCGCTCTCTCTCTCTCTACGATATTCGCTCTCCCTTCTCTCTTCCTTTGTGTGTGATCGGAGGGGTTTTTCCGGTGAGCCTTTGTGAGATTAGTGAGATCCCGACCCTCGGCAACCTAATCTTTCTCCCTTTCGGCCGTTGGATGGCTAGAACTCACAGGAGGTGAGTTCTGAGCCTTAATCTTGTCCCTTCGGGTTCTTGGGTGGCGAAGAGGTACCTTAGATCGGAGATCCAGTCGGAGGAGGAGGTCAGAAGGCCGTCGAAGCTTCAAGATCGGACCTAGTCCGAAGAGGAACCCTAGCCCAGTCAGGGCTAGGTCGAGGTCCGGGCGAAGTAACAGGCCGGAAACAGACGAGCAAGGCCTGATACCCAACAAAATAACATATTTTATCTGACTAGCAATGAGCAGGACCCGAATTGAAATTATAAAATAAAAAGATTCATTTTTGAAAGTTATAGTTTCCCAAATTTTGTAAGTTGTTTTTCATTTGTTAGTTAATTGAATTACAGTTTTAACTAACCCTTAGTATTCCCATTAATCACGAGCGTGATTAAAACCTAAATGAAAGTTTAAGATGGACATAAACAAAAATAATAAACCTAAAAACGACTTTTCATGTTAAAACCGACAAGTCAAAATGGTAAATTTGTGTTAAAAATACAAAGGTTATCTCAGCATTTAATTGTGGCTACAGAAGAGAAATAAATGAAATTGATAGTTGAGGTGGAATTTTATTCTTGTATATTAATAAAGCTAATGTGGAATTTTGAATATCAACTATAGAGGATCACTTCATTTGTCTGAGGTTGGAAAACATTATAGACAATGGATTTGATCGCTTAGAATTATTAAGTGTAGGCATAATGAAAATCACAAGTACAATTCTGGGCAAATTTGACTAAAAATAATTTGTAATGAATCTCACCCTTATCTCATTTCCAATTTATATGCATATATATATTTTCAATAATAGTCATTAGTAGAGCCATAAAAAAAGAAAATGCAATGCCAACATTTTAGTTTGGATTTGAGTTATAACATGTTGTAATGTGATAATTTATACACTCGTTCAATAGATAACATAAAAAAGTGTATTATCTATATTTAACATGTGTGTATACTTATGAATACATACATGAATTTGAAGCGGTCGCCTGACAATTTTCATTTCAGTCTGCTGGCGGACTGATAATTTTCATCTTAATCTGATGTGATTCATCATGATGACTCCGGCTACTTTGATATTTGTCTTTTTGTTATATATGTCTTGTGAATTTCACTACATATTGACTCCATCTGCACTAGTACCCCAACTAAATATTACAACAGAAACAAGCGACTACTAAGTATATAATACATTTTTACTTTGTAAATAATTTGTAACTTTGATTTGTTAATGATTTATATATGTATGGTGATTGAATGCAGTTATTGTAGTATGGAAATAAAGATACTGAAAGAATTTATAATCTTATAAACTGTCAATCGAAAATGTATTTTTAATTAATGAATATCAATTATTAAAGAACGTGTAATCTAAATATACCTCGTATATATAGTATGATTAAAGGGGTCATGGTAGTTGGATCTAATGGGATTTAATTAATTGAAGGGATTACACAAAATTTTGTTCGTAGACGAAGCATTTGTGTTTTGGAGAGCACTAATAGAATCTCAATAAAGTTTATACCATTTCTTCCAAAGTAAATAAAACTAAAGCTTAATTCAATTGTTTATATTCTAAATTTACTTTCATTAACACTTTTTTTATCACCCTTAATTAAGAATTCTGAAACCCCTAAATCAAATCATACTTCTGAAGAATCAATCCAATTAATTTATATTATTGGATATAAGATAGGTAATTGCATTCCCTATTTACGGTGCCCATTTATGAATAAATTTTGCTCATGCAAACCATATATGATAGAGAAATCAAGCGCAGCAAATAAAATCTATCGAGAAGCAAACTTAAAAATCTTCCATTCTTACATAATTATCTGATTGTATTATATTCACATATCATAGCATTTTGTGAGGTCATTTTTTTAATTTTAATTTTAAAATATAACAAAAATGTTAAAAAATAATTAAACTCGTGGGCGGTCGACCAGTAAGTCGCCATATAATGCCGCCCCTGATTTTAGCTAGCATTCCTTACCAGAGAATATGTATCGTCATTTATTAATTATTAGTATATAAAAAGTTTAAATAACATACTAATATTTACAAGCTAGCAATGACCAAGAAATAGAATTGAAATTATATAATAAAAAGATTCTTTTTTTTAAAATTATAGTTGTTTTTTTAATTGAATGTCAGTTTTAACTGATTGCTAGTATTCCCATTAATAACGAGCGTGATTAAAACCCAAATGAAAGTTTTGGATGGACATAAACAAAAGTAATAAACTTAAAACCGACTTTTCATGTCAAAACGGTAAATTTGTTTAAAAATATAAAGGTTATCTCATCAGTTAATTGTGGCAAAAGAAGATAAATAAATGAAATTGGTAGTTGACATGTAATTTTATTCTTATGTACTCCCTCTGTCCCACCAGATTAGTCCATATTTCCATTTTCGTCTGTCCCACTAGATTAGTCCACTTTCCTAAAATGGAAAAAAATCTTCTCACACCAATAAAATATTAATTCCACTACACTCACAAACATTGATTTCTGTGCCGAAATAAAACTGGACTAATCTAATGGGACGGAGGGAGTATTAATTATTAAAGCTAATGCGGAGTTTTGAATATCAACAATGGAGGATCACATCATTTATCTGATATTGAATTTAATCGATTAGAATTATTAAGTATAGGCATAAGAAAATAATTTGTACTGAATGTGACCCTTATCTCTTTTCCAATCTATATACATGCATATCTTTCGTAACAGTCATTACTAGAGCCTATCATAAAAGACAATGCAATGCCAATATCTTAGTGTGGATTTGAGTTAGAATAGGTTGTAATGTGATAATATATGACACTCAGTTTAATAAATAATATAAAAAAAATGTATTTATCTTTATTTAACATGTGTGTATATGTATGAATTTGAAGCGGTGACCTGATAATTTTCATCCCAGTCTGCTGGCGGACTGATAATCTACATCTCAATCTAATGTGATTCATCAAGATGACTCGACTACTTTGATATTTGTTGGGATGTGCAATACTTAGTCGACTGTTTGACAGGGCCATCCATATCTCTTTCCTTATTTCTTGCGGCGGCAACTTCAATCTTTATCAACTTCACATATCTTCCATAATAGTCATCACTAGAGCCATTAGAAAACACAATGTAATGACAACATCTTAGTTTGGATTTGAGTAATAAATAATATAAAAAGGTGTATTATCTTTATTTAACATGTGTATATATGCATGAATATAAACATGAATTTGAAGCGGTGACCTGATAATTTTCATCTCAGTCTGCTGGCGGATTGGTAATCTTCATCTCAATCTAATGTGATTCATCAAGATGACTCGACTACTTTGATATTTGTTGGGATGTGCAATACTTAGTCGACTGTTTGACAGGGTCGTCCATATCTCTTTCCTTATTTCTTACGGTGGCAACTTCACATCTTTATCAACTTCACATATCTTCCATAATAGTCATCACTAGAGCCATCAGAAAACACAATGCAATGACAGCATCTTAGTTTGGATTTGAGTAATGACAATTAACATGATGTAATATAATAATTTATGACACACAATCAATAGCTAATATAAAAGTGTTATTCATATTTAACATGTGTGTATACGCATGAACATAGGCATGAATTTGAAACGGCGACCTGATAATTTCCATCTCATTCTGCTGGCGGACTGATAATTTTCATCAGTCTGATGTGATTCATCATGATGACTCGACTACATTGATATTTATTGGGATGCGCAAAATATGATCGACCGTTTCGACAAGACCGTGCATATATATTATATTAATTACATGATATTTGAGGTTTATATTCTTTTGAATTTCACTCATATAGATAAACATCTCTTTCCTTATTTCTTGCGGCAACAATTTCACATCCTTCTCGCTTCTTTCCGAATTGTAACTGATGATAAGCGAAAATTTATTATATTAATTTTACTTTTTGTATTATTCGTTGAATTAATATTCAAAACATTTAAAAAATATTAATTTTATTATTTATATTACTAACTGAAAAATAATTCAAATTGTTAAAATCAATTGTAACAAAATATTTTATTATAATTAGGCCGGTTTAGAATAATTATTTGATTAACTTAGTTTGATCGTTATTTAACTCTTAAAATCGGTCAAATCAAATTTTCCACACCTACAATATTTATAGTCGGCGTGTGAATATCCGATAGATAGACTAAGAGTGTCAAGTAACGGAGAAAATATGAAATAAAATAAATTAAAGTGTAGGTGGTTGAAGCAAACTCAAAAGTTTTGTCGGGCTATGTATGCAATCGAACATATGACTCCATCAAACTACAAGCATATCGCGGAAGTTAATTGTACTAAGATTTTGCACCTGTCCTCATTTATTCTCAATCCTATCTCCACTTTATTTTATTACCAAATTGCCATTTCTCAATAAACTTAATTGGGCCTTAATATATGCAATTGGGAGTTTTATCAAACCTAATAATAATAATGTGAAATCATGAACTTGAATAATTTTTTACATTTTTTAATAATCTTCTAAAGTAGTTAACTTTGAATTAATTGGTTTAAATCGATAGTTGGCATTAAGTCTCAGCTAGGTTATCATGGAGTGTAGAGTGTTTAGCAAATCACTTTACGATTTTCTTAGCTCGCATTTAATTTGGTTGCAAATCCGATGTATAATATATGCCCAATTTTTGGTTTAATTTGGCTTAAAATTTCAAATGGCCGAACCTTTTTTATCCAGTATAAACTGTATGACATCTTTTCAAATTTAGTTCAAATTGATTTTTTTTAAATTAAATGATCAAACTATGAGATACTATACAGTTATAATTTTTTTATTAAACATGAATTTCTAGTGAGCACAGTTAATTTTCGATCATCGGAAAAAAGATTGTATTTTATATTTATATACTTTCTAATAGTTTGTACTAATTTTTATTTTAGGAATTAAAAAAAGACAGACTATTTTGAAGGTTTGACCATTTTAAATACTAGAAAGTTTAAATTATATAATGCAAACATTTATTCTGTTAAAAAAATAAAATACTTAAAAGTTGAATATTAATCTTGTGTTCCCATCAACTTTAGAGTGAAACTCGTACAATTGTCATCCTTAATTCTAAATGGATCATTACCCGAAGAAAATCTCTAAATTGATGAAACATGGATAATAAAACTCATATGGAGTTAGGGGTGCCAATTCGTGCGTGTTGGGTCGTTATCGTGTCCACACGATAGTGACACGACCCATTAAGGTCCGACACGAACACGATCTGTTAAGGATATGCTCGACACGAACACGACACGACCCATTAAGCCTCAAACACGAACACGACACGAACACGATATTGACCTGTTAAGAACCCGATTTGATAACACGATATTGACACAAACACGACACGTACACGATATTGACCTGTGAAAATTGTTAAATTAGGTTGATAAATGAAAAAATAGTAGTAATAATAATAATAAAATAATTAAATATATTATTTATTAATTTCTTAGTGGATAACATGAACACGAACATGATACGAATACGACACGAAACACGATGTGTTATTGGATAACACGAACACGACACGAAATACGATACATTATCGAATAACATGAACACGACACGAACACAACACGAACACGACACGAAAATTTCGTGTCCTTATTGGGTCGACACGATAATGACACGAACCCATTAAGACTCAACACTAACCCATTATTATCGTACGGGATCGTGTTGGGTTATCGTGTGATGTCGAAAATTGCCACCCCTATATGGAGTATTGGAGTGGGGAGAATGTTAAAAATTAGTGTGGAAATGAAAGTGTTGAAAAGGAAAAATCATGTGAGAAAGGTTGTTGGTTGGAAGCAGGTTGGTTGGGGGAAGAGGAAGAAAGCATGACGTAGACAAAGTATACCATATTAATGTAATAATAGATTTGGAAGAAATAAATGTGAAGATTTGGGAGGGCAAGTGGAATTAATAGGTGCAGGCGCAGGCACAGGTGCAGGTGGAGCAGCAGAAAAGAAGAATAGGGCTATGCTAAGGCACGCCACCATGTTGCTAGCTAGGCTTGTACTTTGCTTTTTCCTAAGATGGCTTGTACTTTGCATCTCTCTATGCATCCCAAAACTGTCCCTTCACGCCACGCCGGCAATGCATCCACCGCCAAAACACTCTCTATTGCTCCATCCAAACTCATGCTACAATATTAAAATCTAATTAATAAACAACAAATCCAATTAACATCGATCTTTGAATGAACATATCTAGTTCAATACAAAACATGATTTAATTTGTCATATCAAATCCCATGTGAGCTAAGATTAGGAATTTCCATTAAAAAGTTTGTGGAAGGAAACAGTAGAAACTGGATGGAGAGTGGGTGCAGTCGCAGATACCGATAAATTAAACATAACCACGTGAAATTTGAAGTAGTTTTCACAGCAGTGGCTGCCTGCCCATCCATCTCTCTTCTATTGCAATTCGCATGGAACCTCTGCCTTTATCTCATTATTTATTTATTATTAGTACATACAATTTTAGTGCACTATCTGAAAACTTCAAAATTTAAATATCAATATACAGAAATTGAAAGTTTAGATAAAATGATAAAGACATTTTTGAGCTGGTAAAAATAAAATGAGTGATTGGGGGGAGTGGGCCCTAAGGGGTACATGGGATGATGCATGATTATGGAAAAATATGGAGATTCCACAGTGGCCGTACGATTCAGTATCATAATTCCCTAAGGATTGGGGCTATAATAGTACATTAGGAAATCACGTTACAATATTTGCTGTACGCCTACCCCCAATCATTCAATATTTTCGCCTGTTCCTTTTATGTCTTTTTCCCACTATTTTTTCCATTATTCACTTCAACTTCTCTTTTTACTGTTATACACCAATAAATGTGTGTGTATATTTATATATATAAATATACCCAAACGCCTATTTCATCTGTTAAAAAAAAAAAAAACACATGAATCGAGGTTCCCTTCACCATCGATCAGCCTACTAGATGTAGGTTTCTGTAGCTAAAATTTGTTCGAGATTAAAATTAAAAACTTGAGAAAATTGTGACACGTGGCGCAATCCTATGGGTGATGCTAGCGTCCAAGGGTGTATGATAAAGTCGGCAATAAAAGGGGTCAAACAAGATTTGGTACAACAGTGATAGGTGAAATATATGAGATAGAGAGAGAAACAGAGACCGATTTCCAGAATATGTGTCTGTCAACCCCTCATATATGTACATACTTACTTTGATTGGACTTCATCACGTGGTGGGGGTGTTGTAGCAATACTTACTTTGACTCTATCCTACGTGGCTCCTCTCTCCCCCTTCTTGCCACGTGGCTCCATTTTTTTAAATAACATAAAATAAAATATGCACAATTTTTCCAATCACACCGAGGTACAAGAGCGGGTGTAAGATTACAAAAATTGGGAGGCAGCCCCTCTCTAGTCCTATATTGCCTCTGTCCTTCTTAGGATAGTTTTATGAGGTATATGAATTTTTTCCATCAAACTTGATTTGTTATCCAAATTTATGGTATAGTTTTTTTTAATTTTTTATTCTATTACCTAATTGAAAATTTTAATATCCCCCTCTAACCCATTAATTACTCCAATTTTCTTTTTTAAATCATGTCCTATAGAATTGTACAGTTTTACTAAAATGACAAATTTTTTCACACTCACCAATAAATTATTAATTTTACTACAACCTGCCAAAAAGAAATGTGACTACTTTACTGGAACGGCGAGAATTTTAGTTTGGTATATTAAATTTTTGGTATGAAATGATTTATATACTATTATTTTGATATATCGAATTTTTTGAATGATTCAGCATGGTGACAGTTTATATATCATTTATTAGCATACTAAAAAATCTGAATACTTTAATTCTGCTGATATTTATTTAAGAAAATTTATTTATAGCAATAATATTTTGGGGTGAAGAGAAAAGATATAATTTATTGATATTAAAAATTTGGTACGATATAACATTATACAAAATATTATGAAATATTAAATTTTAATAATTTCAATACAATATAGTAATCGATATTTTTGTATTTGAATATTTTTTACATCCCTAGCCCGACAGCGGTAGACAGCTCCATATTATTTATATTGGATATTATTGACCCTGAAATATCTTTGTTTTTCCAACATTAATTGTATGTCATTTAATAATTACTAAGATGTTATGCAAGTATTCATGTCAAAAACTCATTCTTTTTTTTTTCGAGAGAGACACATTCTGTGGTTTATTCATTTGACCGTTGACAACGAAGTGTGAATGCCTTAAATACTGGCTTGAATCCTGTTGGCTGCCACACTTGCTCCATTACAGACTTTTTATTTATTGCCCTTTTTAAATCTCATCTTATTTATTCATTTATCACAGTCCCAACTGTAAATTAAGTAGTATGTAATTTCAATGTCAAAAAACCCTAATTTAAAAAAAAAAAAAAAAAACCAAAGCTTGATAGGAATTATAATAAAGTAGATCTAGTTTTTATTTTTGAAGTCTCAGTTACAAGGTACTATTTCTTCTGATAACTTGAAAACATTTCTGCCAAATATTTATTAATTTTCAGGTCTGATTTGATGTCTCTTGAAAATAGTGGAGATGATGGATGATTGATACTGAAATCTTCTTTACGCATCAAATATTTACTATCCAACAAATTTGAAGAGACAAAATACTGTAATATGTGTGTTTGAATGGGACATTTGTTCTTGCTCTCGTGAATTATTCTTATTAAAGAAAGCTGCGGAAAACGTAATGAAATCTTTTGCTAATAAATCTAAGAAGAAAACAAGTTTTCAATCAACAACCAATAAATTGGAACAAGTTAAAAAAATCAAAGGTTATCATATAAATATAATTATATATCAAAATTAACCTTAGTTTACAATATTAGTCCAACAGAAAACATGCAAACCCAATTCTCTATCCTCCACTGTAGGAGACTAATATTAAATATGCTGTCTCATTCTCCATAAAAATGTAATGCGAGACATCTTTTGAATAATATAATCTCTAGATTTTATATAAAAAGATTTTAATAAACATTTATATTTGATCACCATAGGTAGCGGGTGACATAATTTGATTATAATAAGATGTAATCTCACATAATTAATAGATATTCACATTTCCGTCTGAATTGTTACTCTTATTAAATCGGGTGCCCAACCAAATTGTCGTCTTAAAAATGACAATTTTTTTTACAATTAATAACAAAATATTTATTCTACTTATACTTACGGTCCATAATTTTCATATCGAATAAAATGTAACAATTCTATTAAGACGGAGTCACGGAAGTAGTGTATATATATATATTTTTGCCATGGATACTAAAACAAATTTTCGTCAAATAAAATATAAGATAATTTTCCTAGATAATACTTCTTCCGTCCCATATGAATTGTCCACTTTGCTTTTGGCACAATAACAAATACGAGTAGAGATAGAGGAAATTAGTATTTTATTAGTGAATGAGTATTATTTTTCTATTTTAAGTAAGTGGATAATTAAATGGGACGGACAAAAAAGGAAAGGTGGACAATTGAAGTTGGACGGAGGGAGTAATAAACAAACCAAGTTAACATCCAAGTCCACCGACATTTATATAATTTTCAGATATATCTCGTTGTTAGTTTGGTGGGAAGCATGATAATGTACCCATTTTTCCAAATTTAAATAAACTACTAATCCCTGTCGTCAAAATTAGGTATAACTTGTCTGCTAATTTGTCTGCTAATTTGTCTGCTAATTTCGAGATTTCAAAGTAATGATTTGTTAATTTTGGCGGCTTATACTTTCTCATCTATTTCATTGGTCTCACATTAAGTTAGCATGTCATACTCAAGTCTTCTCATACATAGAGGTTCGATGGAATTAAGTAGATCCGAAGAGTGTTGTATTCAAAAGTTGATTTATTTAATACTTTGAGTTTTTTTATCGCATACTTGAAGTTCCCAAACTTTATTAAGCTCATGTCGAGTATAAACAAATTTTTTAAAAAATAAAATATACTTAAAATATTCATTATTACTTTGAAAAAAAAAATATCATTTATTCAAAACTAAATATTATATCCATGCTCAAATTTAAAATTCTCTTATTACTATATTGATTTATTAGTATTGTAACTCTTTGTTAATTAAAATATAACTTTTATAAAATAAATCATTTTTTTATACTTCGTATTAGTTTTAGTAAATGAGCTTACTCACGAGTTCACGAGTCGAATATTATGATGCTTAAGTTTGATTCGTTTAATAAACGAGCTTCAGTAAATGTGCTCAAACAAATTTTTACCGAATCAATATCCAAATAACTTGAGAATAGTTTGATTAATTTACTGTCCATACACAATTAGGAAATATTCCTACCCATTTATCACATATGTTCTATCTTATTCCCCTTAAAATTAAAATGAGTATAATATACGATGAATTGAAGACATCGTAATTCCCTTTTTTCGCCATTTGAATTTCATGAAATGACAAGATTAACTGAGAAATGAAAATGTAATTATGTCATAAAAAAATATTAAATTGGTATATTTGTAAAATATAACAAACTGGAAAGCTGATAATAATTAAGAGGACAGCAAAAATAATAATGATAAAAGATATATTTCGTAGAAGGAAGAAAGTATAAATATGTTATAATAAATTTCCTATGAAACTAATCACCATCACATTTTTTGCATCATTTATATGCATCTCAGTCTACAATCTACATCTAAATGTTTGGGGATAGTTCTTTCATTGTAACTCTAAAATTATGACCCATTTAACGCAAATTTAATATTTTCACCACTTACACCTTAAATTGGAACCCATATTATAACTTTTTTTAAATATAAATAGTTATTTAAACTCACGCACTCAATATTTCTTAAAAAAATTGAATCTGGGACATCTTAATCAATTGAAAGTACTTTCACTACTAAATTTTGAGTAAGAGGACCAATATCATAACTTTTACTACATGATATTGTTACATTTTTCTATTGCACTTACACATTTAAAATGATTATTAAATCTTTAAACTGAGTGTTGACAGGTGAAAATTTTGAAATAACGAAAAAGTAAAGAAATGATACCCAAGACGAAGATGTTTTTGCAGAGTTTATTATCCAAAATAAGTTAAGGAAAATCGATCTTTTTACATCAGTAATGAAATATTTTGGGAGAAATTCTAGATTTACAATTAAGATATGATAAGATACATCTAAATCTTTATTCTATATGGATAGATTGTTTCCAATTTAAATTTAATGCAAATATAATTAAATCTCGCCAAAGTAGGAAACGAGATATGCTATATATTTTCCATTTTATCGAGTTTGGCGTGTGTTTCGAGCCCCTATAGGCTCATGTGGTTCGACCGCTCCGATTGTATAGGTATTTCATCACTATATCGGGTCAGTTCAAACCGGATCACCGAACTTGAACTCTACTTGTTCAGTGTTATTTACTTGTAAATGAGCCAAAATATATATAATCATTTTGGGCAGAATAAATAGTAACACAGTTTCTAAAACTTTAATTACTCGAGCTATATATATTTAACAGTTAAACACATTAGACCGATCACACGCAAAAGAAGTTAGTAGTGTACTCCACAATATAAATTAACTAATTTAATATATATAAAAAAGTACTCGTAAACTATTTTCGACTGAAGTTATATATATTAGGAAAAATTTGTGTTAGGCACGCCTAAACAATTTAAGTGGGTTTTATCCATTAATCCAAACCAAATTCATTCAATTCACCAGTCCCAAATAGGGTTTATTAATCTCCAATTAAAATATATTAGATAAATTAGACTCGAATTACTAGATAAAATTCACCTATACCATTTAGGCGTGTCTAATATAAGACCTTCCCATATATATTTAATTCGATATGAATTCTACGTTAATGCATTAGCACATGCGAAGCTGTGGCGTGACATAAAACCTAGTAAATGGGTTGTGACAGCAAAAAAATATTTTGTCTGCTTCCAAAGGAAAAAAGAGCGGCGCCGGGATTCGGAAAACCTAAAATTATAGAAACCTAGCTATTTATTTCATTGCTTCCAAAACCGACCAATCATCATCATCCTATTCCTATATTTACTGTTTTATTGAAATTTTCTGCCGGGCAAGTTTCGGGAGTTCTTACATAACGTGTTCCCAACCAACTATACAGTATTAATTTTGTGTCCAAAAATGTATGTAGTGTTAAATGCAATGCTATGAATCATGAAATATATAAGTGATAATATACTAAATCCGTTATGCTTTGTTTGGAATCAAGGGTTCCTATTTAACCGAATATTAATATTAATATATATGTAACAATTAAATTGACCCAAAAATTAAATTATGTCATAACCCTTGAACTCAAGTTTTCGTATGTCCGTTATTCAATAAATCACCATGGAGTCATTGAATTTTCGATTTAGGCAGACAAGTGGCATTAAGTATATATGTATTTATGAACAAACAATTGGATTTTGGTGAATTGTCGAGTTCAATATTGTCTCTTGATTTTTGTGGAAATAATACCAAATCAACATTTCATATAGTTATGGATAATTTATATATTTGTTGGGACATAGAGAAAAATATTAATATTCTGTGTTTCTGTTCCAGTTAATTCCATATATGAAGACGAAGAATAAAGTTGTTGAAATGTGTGCTGGTGCGGAACTTGCATCACCAATTCATCATTCACCATGCATGGACTAAATAATCCCTAGATAATTAAAACAATTTTCGGAATAATTAAGAACGTGTTTCTCTAATTTTGTAACCTTAGATTGGATCTATTTGTATGCTTCATTATTAATTATTTAATTCAAGAATATTAATAACTGCATGGGCCGTGCTGTAAGAGTTGTTGAGTGATATGGATCCGTTTGGTTGTTGTTTGGGCCGCCAGATTTGAAGAATATGAGAACTCATGTTTTGGCGAGATCATGACAAAATTGATTGAACTACAACTTATTTTCTGTAGCTTAAGAAAGCCCATCTCATATATTTACAATGGATACATACCAATTCAAAGAAAAGAGACTAACAATATTATGAAATTCACCATTGAATTAAATTGCTTGTTTTAATGGTCCGGATTTTTTTGATTTACTTTAATTATTGACATTATTTTTTATTTTAAATTTAATTAGAGGATATTTTTAGAATTATAATTTGGCAGTTTATTTCTTCCCGTAACAACTTCCTAATATTTTGTACATGATTTCTCTACCATATCAAATTGTGATGCTTTATCTCCTCAAACCCCACCATATCTCCGTTTTGATCTCCATCACTATGATGATTTTTTTATTCCCCAAATTCTCTCAACCCCTTATTTATCTCCTTCAACTTTATTTTGTTGCACAAGAATTAACATAACGGTCTTCAGTTTCATATTGAGTGTAATTTGATTATGGTGGGTGAGAGAAGGGCGTCAATGGTGAGAGAGTAGGCTTGCGATGGCTGCGAGAGAAGGTGAACGATCGAAGCCGGTGACGCAGATCACTTCCCCTTCCCTTCTCGCCATTGTCGGTTGAGAATTTTCATCCATATGGCCGGTGCGCTTTTGGAAAAAAAAATTATACTCTGTTTTTGTGGATGCAGTTTGTGAAGGATTTCATGCGTGTACATAAAATTCGACTATTTATAATTATGTATAGTTACAGTAATTTATAGTTAAACTTGCATATATTAAGCTTGTACATTTGTATATATTCACGTGTTGTGATTTAAGCAAGATGTATTAACTACGTAGTTGTAATATTTAAGCCAGTAAACGTGCATTGATTAAGCCTGTAAACTTGTAGTATATTTTTTATTTTATAGTTGTATAAAATTTTAAGGAATGTAAATATATGTAGTTGCATCAATTAGCCCGTAAACTTAGAGTTTCTAAGCTTGTAAACATGCATTGACTAAGCATGTATTCTTCTTTTTTTTATTATGTATTTTTTTTGTTTATCAAAAGATTTTGTGATGCTGATTACTTAAATTCGATTAAATTCAGCGAATGATGGTGCGCCGATCTTGGGGCAAATGGATGGAGTTTTATTATGGTCAATGTGCTTTTGGAACACAAATTAAATTCTGTTTTTTTGGATGCAATTTGTGAAGGATTCCATGCATGTACATTAAATTCGACTATTTATAATTATATATAGTTGTAGTAATTTATAGTTAAATTTGCATATATTAAGCTTGCACATTTGCATATATTCACGTGTTGTGATTTAAGCAAGATGTCTTAACTACGTAGTTGCATTAATTAAGCCGGTAAACGTACATTAATTAAGTCTGTAAACTTGCAGTATATTTTTTTATTTTATAGTTGTGGGTAAAATTTTGAAGAATGTAAATATATGTAGTTGCAGCAATTAGCCCGTAAACTTACAGTTTTAAGCTTGTAAACATGCATTGACTAAGACTATAAATTTGCTTCAAACAACTGCTTGTGTCTTATCTCCATGTAAACTTGGTATATTTTAGGATACTGCAATGAATTGATTAATATAATGCATATATTTCATATTAATAATACAAATTTCGGCGAAGTATAAATATTGTTATAATTTTGTGTCAATATTTTTAGAATAATGAAATATTGCAAGCTATATAATGCATTATTTCACATAAAATAATGCAACATTGTGTGATAGATAATTCAACATTATGTGATTATTAATTCGAAATCACAAAATAAATTGCTTAAAATTTGAAATTTCTAAAGAAAATGAAATTAATTTTGAAATACAATAATTCAGAGAATCAATTACATTAAATTAGGAAGCAAATATAATATAATTTTGAAATCTAGTATTTTAGAAATCAAATCCCATAAAATTAAGGGTGAAAATCGTGCATATATAATTTTGATTCAAAAAAAAAATCCCACGCAATGCAACTTCTTCCTTTTAATAATGCAACTTTTTTTCTCTTGATAATGCAGCGAATTTGATTAAATTTTAAAAATTAAGGTGGTTTGTAGGTTAATATTTCTAAAACTGTAAAGAAACTAATTTTCGTTTAATTTGGGATCCAAATACGTGGGAATATTTAAATTTGTGTACAAAGACATTATTATCCTTATATGCAACTTTCTATCTCTTAGACTGCAACGATTTTTTTTTTATTAAAAAAATAGAATGATCCTGCCCGTTCATTTGAATAATCAATGATTCTGATTTGGTCTTATTTCACATCTAAGATGTGGTTTTCATTATAACGCGCTCGTATATATATATATATATATATATATATATATATATATATATATATAATTACTATATTAGTATCTTTATTATATATATTTTTACATTATTTATATATATTTTCTCATAGTGTATTCTCAATCCGTTGTTTTATATAAATATATTTTACCAAATCTATTAATCTACTAAAACAAATCATTTCAAATAATTACAATTTTGTCACTTTCACTCCCAAAAATTTTCTTCGTTTATATTGTTTTATTTACTATTTTTTCTATTATATTATACTTATACAACAATAAAATGATATTTGTCATGCTTTGTTTAAAATATTATACCTCACCAATTTATTATATTTATTACTTATTAAAGAATACCAATAATATTTTTAATGGGATAATTTTGTGATAAAAAACTCTATTTTTGTAGGTTGTATTTAATCTATTTTTGTATTTAAAAAAAAATTATATGCATAGTTGGACATATTGTATATAAATAACTAATATTAAAAAATATATTAATATATAATATCTTTAGATCTTTAGATCTAAACATTCTCTCTCATAATTTTCTCTTTCCACCCACTATAATCAAACGATTATATATTTTTCGATTCAAATCTATTTTTTACGAATCATATATTAAATTAAAAGTATTTCACGATAATTTATATGATATCCATATTGAATATGTTGAATTTAGAAGATTCATACGAAAATCTTGATTTTATATCCAGCTAGTATATGTTCTTCATTATATTTACGTTCAGGATAAAAAAATGCATCAATTACGCATAAAAAATGTTTCCAAATATCTGCATTTTTTGCATCAAATGATGCATTCTTAACTTGAATAAGATACATTTTTATTAGTCCAATGGACTAGTCTGAAAATCGAAAGGTTTAGGTCATCGTTTTTTAGCCCGAAATTTTTTTAGTTCAAATCGATCCAACTCAAATAACCTGCAGATTAGTAGGGCTAATATACATATATTCGATAAGTTGACTCGCTAGACATCTCGAGTAATAATATTTGTAGAGGATTGAGAATGCATATATCAAATACGTAAAACGGTAAAAGAAATATATTTGCATATTAAAAGATTTAAAATAAGTACTTAAAAATATAAACAAACAACCCATCAATTTAATTTCACAGATTATTTTGTTTGCATAAGCATCTGTAATATTTTAGGTGAAATTGATGTTAACGTGAAACAGATTATTATTCAATAAATTTGAAGTTTTTTCTTTTCTAGTCCTTTATGATCCCCAATTTCAGAATTATTCCAATTTCCTATTTTAGAATATTCCCTAGCCCCCTGAAAATTAACAATAATATGAGAATTTCTATAAGAATGCGAATACCATAAATATATTTTCAACTTTTTCCATTTTTTAAAATATTACTAGCTAGTTATATAAATTGACCGCCTGTACTGCTACTTCCCAAGTTTTTTTCTTTATTTTTTTAAATTTTTTTATGATTACGAATTGTCAGTTATATACTTTTATCAATCAATATTAAATGAGTTATGATCATGTAAAAGTTTTAGAATTTTAATTAGAGAATAGAGAAAAATATCTTACATCTTGCAAAATTATCATTAAAATTGAATAATGTATACTTTACTGCATAAAATGAACACAGATTTTTTTAAATCTTGAGCGTTGATATGCAAAAATAGAAGGCTCAAATTTATTTTTATTTATCATAGTAATTACATTTCTTATAAGATCACCACACACACACTCTCTCTATAGATAAATTAGAATTATGGTATATGTTGAGGTTCGATTTTACGAGAAAATGGAGCCCTTAGAACTTTATTAGAAAATCGCAAATAATAACGATAAGCAAGAAAAATAACGACAAATAAGTGGCAAGAATGGACGATGATGAATGAAATAAATTTAGTTTATTGGCGTGTAAATGAGACGAGAATTTGGCAACGTTACAGCTTGATTTTGCTATCAGAGAATGAATACAAAAAATGAGCCTCCTGCCCCTATTTATAGACATGATAGGGGTAGGCAGACAACAGCTAACCCTACGCGTTGAGCTGCAACGGCTCGCCGCAAATATCGGACCGGTTGCGGGTTTTTCGGGGGAGGTTAGAGCTCCAACGTTCGGGCGCCGCCAGCGAGCTAGGGTTTCTCTTCCTGGACCGTCTCAACATCGACCCAGTTTGCTCCTCGATGGCGAGGCGCTCCTATCCTTCGCAGCGAGGTCTTGACTTAGATAGATTTCAGTATCTCATTGGTTTTGATGAGCCAGTCTTCTGGGCTGGACTTGTCTGCTTCCTCGCCACCGACCTTTCATCGTGCTCGATATCGAGGAGCTCGGAGGGTCGGTTCCGACCTCTGGACTTAGATGATTCAGGACTCTTGAAATGATGCTCTGGTCGTTGGGGAGCACGTGGTCGCCGAAAATCCCGCAGGGGTTGCTTCCTCTCCTCGGTGGTGAGCTTGTCTCCTCGGTTGTGAGCTCGTCTCCTCGGTGCTGAGCTCGTCTCCTCGGTGATGAGCTCGTCATGGTCGATATAGAGGACAAGTTGGGGTCGACGTTGACCCCATGTCTTAAGCGCTTTTGTGTACTTCCTTCACTTCAGGTGGCCTCTAACTTTAGGTTGACGATTAACTGGGTCGTTGAGTTTAGTGGGCTTGGGCCTCGGGGACCCAGCCCCAACAGTATATTTATTATTTATTGTTATATTTATAAAAAAATCAATGGACTAATGAACTCTATAATAACAAATATCATAAAACTATAAATCCAATTATAGATGATTAAAATAAATCACGAAATCCGCAGATCATTTGACTTGCTTTGTGGTTTGAACACTGTATGAGAATTCTCTTTAGCAATTGAAAATGTGTGTTCTCACTTTTTAATACTCCCTCTGTCCCCAGATTAATAATCTCATTTGCTTTTGGCACAATAACCAAGACATATGAGTGTAGAATGAGTTGAGTGTGAAAAAGTTACCCTTTTTAGAAATGAGACTATTAAAGTGGGACGCACGAAAATGAGAAATAAGACTATTAAAGTGGGACTGAGGGAGTAAGAAGATTAATAATCAAATAAACTTTTTTCAAAGAAGTTGATATTTTCTTCACGAAATCTAGACGGACCAAAACTTGAGCAAGAGTGACCCAACCCAAATGCCTTAATATTTTTTCCTTCCAGATTTTTTCTATCGAGAATAAATATTTTCTAGAAAAACACTATACATAATTCAATCCAACAAGTTATTGAAGGCTATATTTTATAGTGTTGATTTTTATATTTTTCCAATTCAAAAATGCAAACACCAGAATTCTTCTTCCTATTTCTCGCGGATGATAAATACTTAATTAAATTTTAAAGCTCAATTGATTATACAATGCGTAATATATATGTTTATTGGAGAAGCAGATACTTTGGTCTGTGGTAAAAGTAGATGGGAGTACAGATCACTGGGAAGCAAGTTATAATTGATAATGGAAAAACAAGGAGTACTAATTACTAATTACCAAACTAAGCACACAAACAAACCATTGTAGCGAGCGACCACCAACATTATTAGACTCCAATAAAGTTTACAAATTTATAAGCAAGTAAGAACCCAGAAGTTGGAAAAAATTTAAGAGATAGAAGGGCATGCAAGGTACCTGATAATATATTATAGAGAGATTGAATGGAACCACCCTCCATTTGGGGTTTTCAACTTAGTTTTCTCTTGTGCAACTTTCATGGCTGACTTAACTCCTGATTCTGACACACCATCGATATCTAATATCGCCAGGGCCAATGGAATCCCAGTCCCACACAGGTTTTTGCAATCCCTAAGTCGAGGAAAAGATGAAGTGGAGGCATCCCATACACCTAATTCCGCATCGGAAATAAGTAAGAAGCGGAGATTAGGAAAGCAATAATCCTCCGCCTTCCAGTATTGCCCCAGAAATGCAACTTCAGCACCTCCAGGCTTGTGATCTTTGCCAAAGTGGGAATCTGCCTCCAGTGGAAAAATGTGCGTGATAAGGTCAGGCTTGTGGGGAAAAAGCTGTGATGAGGAATCTCGGAAATTGGATATACTGGTGTCGAAATCCACTAAAACTTTCAACTTCTCAAGGCGGTCCAGCATCGACAGGGACAACTTTTTGTAAAGAGGTTCTAATTCTCCTTCAATACCCAGGGTCTTCAGGTTACCTGGGGGCCTTTGCGCACAAGTCCGCCGTGCAAGATTCTGGAGATACTCTATTTCAGTGCATTTGTCTTGACATGTCTCAGTTGCATCAGCCTCCATATGTTTGCTTTCATCGTAATCAAATCTGATCTCGTGTCTACTGCAACTGTTTGTAAGTTCCATAGGTCGGAAAGAGTTTCCGGAAGAACTTTGAGATGATCAACGGTGAGAGTGATATACCTCAACTGAAATAGTCTGGTAATGCCTTGGGGAATTTCGTCAAACCGTAAGGATTTGGACTCCCAAACCCTCAGCAGTTCCAAGGCATCAACCACGGATGATATGTAGCGGAGCGTGGATTCACCGCAGTAGAACTCTCATGGATGCATACGAAGGAACGAATTACCCCTTGGCTCTTTGGTAGTTGATTATGAGACAGTACTACATTTGAAGTGAAATAGTAGTGCATAAATAAATACCAACCGTGGCTCATGGCCGTACAAAAGATACTCAGGCATACCCGAGAGTCAATACAACATCGAAAGACGAGACCTAATTAGGGTGACCAGCCCCAAATAGATCAAACACCACCTAGACGCTATTAGAATCACTACATGGGGCAATTGAGGCCCATATGCGACATAACAACTGGAATGGGAAAACAAGAGTACATGGTTTTGTATACATCTTCTTTGATTCTTCGCACTATCGTAGGAATCAAAGGCGTCTCTTCCTCGAAAATGAGTTTGTTACGTGCCATCCAGAGGTGGTTACACGTAGCCGCCAACGCAACTCTTCTCGCCCTTTGGACAACGCGCGAGCTGGATTTCTCTCGGACACTCCACTTTAGTGCGCCACAGAGGGTCATCGGACGGTGCCGCAGCCCCAGCCAATCCATGATGTGCTTCCACACCGCACCTGCCAAAGCACACGAAAAGAACAAATGGCTATTGG
>JAPKLW010001535.1:125255-138638 GCA_026898455.1 Plectranthus barbatus | reverse complement strand
AAAAAAAAAACTTACGTTGGAGGCTTTATTAATTTAGTGTTGATGTGGTAGATATGTTTTGATTTTGAGAAGAAGATAATATTCTGGGGGCTTTATTTTAGGGGTTGTATTTTAGGAGATATGTATTTAAATATCATATATTTTAATTTAAATTAAAACTATAAAGATAAAATTGGAATATCATAATTTATTTTTTTAAAGTGGCGGTAAGGAATAAAAAGTGGATATATTTAGAATCACCCGGATTTATTTGTATGCTTAATTGATTCAAGGATATTAATTTATTGCAACATGGCCTTGTTGTAACTGTAAGTGGTGTTGGAGTGATATGGATCCGTTTGGTTGTTGTTTGGGCCGCCACATTTGAAGAATATGAGAACTCATGTTTTGGTGAGATCATGACAAAATTGATTGAACTACAACCTATTTTCTATAGCTTACTAAAAGCCCATCTCATATATTTATAATGGATATATACCAATTCAAATTAAAGAGACCAACAACATTCTCAAATTTAACATTGAATTAAACTACTCGTTTTGATTATTCAGATATCATTACCAACTGAGATGCTAATTGCTAGCTATACCAATTCAATGTATTTATAATGGATATATACCAATTAAAATTAAAGAGACCAACAACATTCTGAAATTTAACATTGAATTAAACTGCTCGGTTTGATTATTCAGATATCATTACCAACTGAGATGCTAATTGCTAGCTATACATACTGTTGGGGTCAGGCCCAGGCTCATTAAACTCATTAATCTAAATAATCGTCGGCCCAGAATCGCAGGCTCACCTCGAGTAACGAAGGGTCCAGAATTATTCAAGTCTAGAGATCAGAACCGACCCCTGAGATCCTCGATACCGACTACGACAAGGGGTCGGTGGCGAGAAGGATGCGAAATCCTGAAAAGTCTGGCAGCGCACGACCGTTAGGAACCCTAACCGACCCCGAACAGTTTAATTCAATGGTGAATTTCAGAATATTAGTTGGTCTCTTTACTTTGAATTGTTATGTATCCATTGTAAATATACAACATGGGTTTTCTTAAGCTATAGAAAAATAAGTTGTAGTTCAAAAAATTGTCATGATCACACCAAAACATGACATGGATATATAACAGGACAATGCACGTCAATTTTATAGTATTGTCTGCTTTAGGTATCACAAGCTGTTGGAAGTAGGGGTGTACACAGTCCGATTTGGCCAGTTTGAAGATTGAAGTATGGACCAAACCAAATAATACGGTTTGAAAAATTTTCAAACCAAACCGGCCATATTAATATTTCAAACCAAACCAAATAAAACGGTTTGGTTCGGCCGGTTTAACGGTTTAAAATACGACGTTAACGGTCAAAGTCAAAAACGTAGAACAATCTCATATTTTTAGCTATAATTTATTTGAGAAATTTTTTTAAAAAAACTAATAGTGGCTCTCATCGGCAAAGTACGAGACAATCTTAATAAAAACAAACAATTAATAACATCAAAAAAATAATAGTTCATATAACATTCTCAAAAATAATAGTACGGTGAAATTATTAAGATACGATAACGATGAAGCTTGACCAGAGAATAGAGAAGACAATAAGGGTAAAGAGAGACATTTGAATAAAATTGTGAGATTGGAATATTGGATAGTTTAAGGTTTATTTTAGATTTCAGATAATAAATAAAATGTAGAACAAGAATTAAAATGAGATTGAAATATTTGATAGTTTGGATTTTATTTTAGATTTTAAAAAATAAATAAAAATGTATGAGAAAAATAAAAATTATACTATGTTGCATAGAGGATTTGAACTCACACCTCCTAAAAACTAAAGTATAGATAGAACCATCATACTAAATGTACTATATTTACATTTCTAGTATAGAATATAATCTAAATATTTATTATTAATATAAACGGTCCGGTCCGGTCCAAACAACCGATTTCTCTACTCAAACCATTGACCAAACCAATTAATACGGTTTGAAACTTACGGTCCGGCCGATCGATTTTCGCACTTGTCAAACCGGCCAAATCATGGTCGGTTTAGCCGGTTTGGACCAAACCATGTGCACCCCTAGTTGGAAGTATCGAGAAGGATCCGGAAGGTGCCGGAAGGTGCCGGAAGTAAGAGTTAGTTAGAATAATTTTGCTTTATTTTACCTTTAAATAGTGGCTTTACTTTGTATTTGGTAACCCAACATTATGAAATAAAAATTAGTTTTCCCTATTTTTTCTCCCAATAGTCTTCATAGTTTTGTTTTTGAACTCCTTTCAAAAAACATCATATTAACCGAGTAGGATGGACTTTTATATAATAGGAGTAATTTGCTTATTTCCTCAATGTGGAAGATTGGGTTGATCAATTCTAATAGGAAGGAAGGAGATTAGGAGCAGAAGATTAATTTGGGAACTGTGCTTAATCGTCTCTCTTGAAGAATGCTCTCAACAATTGATGGGTACCACCCCAAATATATAGCCTGTGAATGTTAATATTGTTATTCGTGTGATTGGAGGATTAATTCTTTTAAATGCAGAAACTAGCGATCCCTATTATTGAAACTCAGAAATAATGTTTTAAATAAATGTTTCTAATTCTTGAATTTTTTTCCCAATTTTTTAACACAAAACTTGAAGCTCAACTCAGCAAGTAACTCATGACAAAAAAGCTGTAGCGTCTATCTCAATATATACGGTTACCCACAATTCTTACGTATATTCATCATTATTTTGGTTAATCTTGAGCCAATTGAAGAATAATTCACCCTTACATTGGCTTACAATTAAAGAGGGAAAAAAACAGACGATCTTTTGAAATGCAATTGGATTAACCTCGTACTGATTCTAGTGTATAACCGTATGAATACGATCATAGGCTAACTGGTGTTTGTGTTTCATAAACAATACATTTCAAAGCCCAATAATTATTATATAATTTTTTGAAATATTATTTCTATATTTAAATATGCGAAGTAGGTTCTAAAAGTAGGATTGTTCACTAGTAAAGTTCCTTTCTTGAATGAAGGTGAGCTCAATAGCTCAGGATTCTTACTATAAAGACTGTTTTATGCATCATTCAGCTTCGCATTTTGCACTACTCTTTTTCTTTTTAATATATAAAAAAAATTAAAAAAAAGAAAGAGAAGGGGAAAACAAACCGATAACGCTAAGACCCCATTGAATTGGAGGAATAAATGATACGCATCATGTACTTACAATCCAAGATTAAATTTAAATGTACAGACATCACATTTACTCTCCTCATTTTCGAACACTCGAGACTTCTACAGTTCCTCAACAACAAACATTAAACAAGAAGACTGCAAACTCCCTTCGACAATCCACAGAATAAATCTTCCATCACAGTAAACCAACCTTACTGCTGCTCCCCTTCAAATAGTTTGAACCGTTTCTTCCTTCTTTTCTCCGAGTTGGACAGTCTAAGCTCTTACATCAAAGTGGTGAAGCAAGCCAAGGTATGATCTGGGAGCTGCAGCCGGGACAATAGGTGGTGCACAAATTCTATCAACCACGACCTCTATACATTGCACAAGAATGTTACTAGTCATTATATTTGCTTCTTGTCAAATCTTCTACTGCTACTCTCTGTTGCTGAAGCAGCTTGCAGCTCCATTATCCTTTCGCAGTCAATCTCAGTAGATTTGTGCTTCAGCTTAACCCCATTTTGCATCCACGATTTCACACAAAGCAAAGCTTGTGTTTCAGATTGGGGTATGGAGGACCTCTGCCAATCAACTTCATCACCCATGGTACAGAATATGTGCTCAGGCAACAACGCGGTTGATTGCACAGCAAGGAAGTCCCGAGCCATCAAAGACAACCGAGGATACCTGGAGCTATTTACTTTCCACCAGTCCAGAACATCTGTTGGCATTGGGACTGGGGATTCGGACAAGTATTGAGTGAGCTCATCGGTTGAAGAACTCATGGTGGCCCTCCGTCTCTTACGAGCAATTTCCTCTGCAAATGAAGCATTTCCTTTATCTTCCAGCTCCTGAGTACTGTATGAATTGCTGGTAGAAGAAAAGTAAGGGGTGGAGTAATTTCTGATGAAATGATTTCTAGCCTCCTCCATGTAGCTTTCTAAATTGAGATACTCCGGAATGAGTTCAACCTTTATCCGTGGGTCAAGAATAGCAGTCATGTATATGAATGCATTGCAGACCTGGTTATTATAGTACTGTGCTTTGACATACATATCTTCAGAAGCTTTCCTGAGCCATTCAGGGGTTGCCCTGGAGTCTTTGCAGGCCAAAATTGTCTCACAAATATGATCCATGAAGAAGAGAGCCATACCAATTGTGAGCAATTTACTCGTGCAAATGTCGGTGATGGTCTTATAGAAGGGCTCTAGATACTTGTGCATGATATTAACAACATTTTTCTCTGCAGTGTTGAGCAGCAATCTACCCAATTGTTCCTCATGCTTCCTGACTACAGTTTCCATCGACTTACCAGCCTGCAAAAGAAATGTAGTTGTTGAATGCCACAGATCTAATAAAGCGTGTCTTTTATTTTCTTTATTCGTTCTTGTCTAAACGAAGAGAATGGTATCATGCCTGTGCTTGTAGGGGTGTGCATTCAGTAGAACCAGACCTTAGAAAATCAATATTCGGCATTCCATGAGTACCAAAATCATTCCGGCACAGTTCGTCCAGTATACTGAATTATGCACACCCCTACCTGCATGTTATGGAAAGTAATAAATGGAAAAAAATTACGGGGCTAAAAGTTGCACGGAAGGGATGAGCAAATTAAGGCTACAGGAAAAGCAAATTCCACTAATCCAGCAGGACCAGTTGACCATATGACCGATGCATCTTTGAAATAATTATAATGACGAACTCTGCGGCCAAATACCACCACGCAAAATCTATGTTCAAATAAGGGATGAGATATACCTTCCGTGCAATATCAAGCATCTGGTAGTTTCCACTCCACCGAGCTGAGGCATCAAGTGGGAACTTCCAGTTTCCTTCTTGATATGCTGTAGTAAATTGATTGAAATCCTCGGACATTTCTGGTGATGAATTCAGTTCCATAACAAACTCCCTTATCTTCATAATCACTCGTTCTGTACTTCTTAACCCATCATTTACCATTAAATTAAGAGTCTCAGCAGCACAGGGAATACAACATAAAGGAGTTAGTTTCTGGCTATCCATATCACCTTTCAGGGTGCAGGAGAGAATTTTAGAATCAAGGTTGTAAAATCTGAGAACTTTCAACAGAACATAATAGATTTCGGAACTCCCACAAGGACTTGGAATGTGACAAATATCAAGAAGAACATTTTGAAAGGACCAGTTTTCGTCAATCCACTGGCAAGAAACACTCATGTATTTGATTTGTTGATAGGAAGTCCACGAATCAAGAGTGATAGAAACCTTGGAGGAAACCTGTTCCAGAGTCAGCCTCACTGTCTCCTGCATGCTTCTGAAGACTTCATGTAGCATTGTATGGAACTTTTCCACACTCCAAACCTCAAAAGATGGATTCAGAAACTTAAAGGTATTCGTCAGCCACTTTTCTGCCAAAGTAGAAGTTGGAAGGGATGCTACGAGGAGCCACTTAACAAGCAACCAGTTCAAGTAATCGACCTCCAACGCAGGCGATTTTGTTGGCATTTGAGGTTTCTTAGCAATGCTCACGGGCGCTGGAGCAGGGTTACTGGAGCAATCCCCTAACCTATCATATCCTGGGTGTCGATTGCTGAGGTGCCTCCCCAAATTGCCTTTTAACATTTGAAGTAAGATTGTCAGTAACCAGGAAAAATCCTCAACAAGAAATGTAACAAAATTTAAATGCTAGTTTCTAACAAAGAAATTCCAGCAACTGGAGTTGCAGCCTTGTCATCAGTCTGTAAATAGTACTAAATAGAAATGACTACGTGGTACTTGAGTTTAAATACTAAAATAAATAGTGAACTACTAAAGAAATCTAAAAGAAAATGAACAGAGGAAATCAGTTTAGAAAATAACCAGTTGCAGTGGCAATAGAATAGCTTTGTCCACAAAATTTGCACCGTCGACTCTTCCCATCTATTGCTGTTTCAAAATACTTAAGATATACGGAGGTCATAGTCTTTTTCCTAGGTTTTGTGTTAGAAACAGTACTCCCCTTCTCCATAGAACCCAAGCCAATATCTGCTGGATCAATCTGGGGGATCACTACAGCATTCATTGCTGCCAGTGACTTCGGATCCATATCCACTACAACGAATAGAAAAAAGGAACCATCATTGAACAGGCTAAGTGAATAACACAAGTTTTAGCATTTGAGAAGAAAATGAGCCCCTAAAAATCAAAGGTCTTTAAGATTCGAACCCCTTCTAGTTCACTCAGAACATCCACTTATTTGTATAAATAATCTCAGTATGGTTTTACAAAATCTTTTAGCATCATGCCACTCTGACAAACTCACGAACACGCACATTTCTATGTCCATTTTCCTCATCTTATCATCTCACCACAGGTTCATCTTCACAGCCCAATCTAAGATGCATAAAGTCTGAAGTTCTGAAACACCTTAGAGATTATTATAGAATTTAATCCAAAACAAAGCCCTGAAGCTAAAAGAACCAATGGCGCAGACTTTTGAAAACTTAACGAGAAAAAGAAATAGATACAATGAAGAAAATCACAAGCATTGGCAGAACAAAACAAAAAAAACTAGAGAGTAACTCAAACCTTTAAGCGACTGGTTACTGTATGAGTTGTGAAAACCCCAATCCATCACATTGCGAGCTGAAACCAATGCGCTGTCAGTTTTTATAGCCTCAAACTCAAAATTAGATGCTAATTAAGAAAAAAGAAGCAACGGAGCTCAAATTGAGGCGTCGAAGTTCATTGTGAGAGCTAGATAGAGAGACGGATTGCTGTTGAAACTCAGATCAAGAGGCGTGAATTGCATCCATGTTGTTGTAGGTATTTGTGATCAAACGACTAGAGTGAGGGGGAAAAAGGAGGGAAGAGGAGAGAGAAGGAGGTTTTTGAAGTTGAAGTTGAAGTGGAAGCGTTGGAGCTGAGATTGTAGAGCGAGCCGCATCGGAGCCGCCGAAGGGACAAAAACTCAGCAAAATAAGCAGGTAGGGGAATACGAGAGAGAGAGAGAGATGTTCACGTCTTTTATGAAGAGCCAGCCGTCAGTCACGCCAACACCCACTGCTTCTCTCTCTCTTCATTTTATTGTTTTTTGTAATATTTTAAAATTGAATTTCTACGTAATTAATTTTGATATATACCGACCTAATAATTCTTGACACTATTTTTCAAAAAAAAAAAAACAAATAGAATTTTGACACTACACGATAATATAATAGAAAATTGTATAAATTAATGTGTTAATGTGTCAACAGAAAAATAATCAAATAATCTTATACTGAAAACAAAACTACAAATACCTTAAAAATCAATTATAAGAGACTTTGATTTATTGCTGGACTAAGACCCTTTTTTTTATGAGGGGAAATTAAAAAGCAAAACCAATGTATAGCAAGTGTTATGAAAAACTCCACAAAATAGCAAAAGTGAAATTTTTAAGGTTAAAATGTCTTAATCACAACATCACTTCTTTTAATTTGTGTGAACTGTGTAACGGCTTCATTCTTTATTAATTTTTTGACACAACTCATTTTTTAATTATTTTTAGATAAGTCCTCATAATTTAATATAATATTTGTAGCTGAATATTTAAGATTCGGCTGGAAATGCACATCCAGTTGGAACTCGAATAAATCCGGCTGGAAGCCGTGTTTAAATATATTAAATCATATTTTGCAAAATGGGAAAAAATATATTTAATAAATCCTTGGACTAATAATTTGAATGGAAGTCATATGAAATGAGGCTAGAAATACGTCAAGAAGCTGGAAATCCTATTAAATTCCGGATGGAAGTGGGAATTAAAATATATTAAATCCAGAATTAATTCAAATATTTTTTATTGTAATTGTGATGGAAGTCGAACAATCCAGCTGGAAATAGGTTAATTGAGCTTGAACTAGAAAAATTCGGATGGAAGTCTCAATAAAAATATATTAAATGCAGAATTAATTCAAATAATATATTTATTTAAATTGGGCTGGAAGTAGAACGATCCAGCAGGAAGTCGGATAATTGAGCTGGAATTAGAAAAATCCGGATGGAAGTCGCAATAAAAATATATTAAATCCAGAATTAATTCAAATAATATATTTTTTTAAATTGTGCTGGAAGTAGAACGATCCAGCTGGAACTCGGATAATTGAGCTGGAACTATAAAAATCCGGATGGAAGTCGCAATTAAAATATATTAAATCCAGAATTAATTCAAATAATCTTTTATTCTAAATTGAGCTGGAAGTATAACAATCCAGCTGGAAGTAGTCTAATTTGAGATGGAACTCGGAATTTCGGATGGAAGTCGGAGTTTAAATAATTTAAATCGACATTTTTTCGAATAATAATTGCTGGAAATTCGGCTGGAAGTTAAACAAAATCAGCTGGAATTCGGTCAATTGAGATGGAAGTCGAGCAATATAGCTGGAACTCGGGTTTTGTTTAGTTCCATCCCTTTTCATTCTAACCTAAAAATTGGGCGTGAATTACTCGACAATAGACGGCTGCATCTGGAATTCAATCGCACGACTGTTCAAACCACCATCCTTCGTCCCCCTCCAATATTATTTCCGGCGACCGCACACCCACCACCGGCGAAAATGTCGACTTCACGGGTATGCATGTTTGTTTTTTCATTTTTTCAGATTTTATTCACTGTTTTATATTAAGAAAACCGATATGTTTATGGTTTTTGATTTGATTATGTGATATGTATTAGTTTTTGTATTGAATTGATTTGTTTATGTTAGTTATATAATGCATAGTTGTGAATGAATTGTTATTGAATTTGTCCTGTTTTGATCGTGCGTTTGATATTGAGTTTTGTTAATTTGATGTTAGAACCGTGCATGTGATTGCGGTTTAATTTTTTTTTTTTGGTTTTGATATGCAGCCGTTTGAATATATTCGATATGAAGTCCATGGAAGTAAACCTAAGACTAATTTATATTATAAATGTAAGGTCCTAGAAATCATTAAGAAAACTTTGTCTGATATAGGACAAGAGGGTTTGGTTAATGAGTTTCGGGACGGGGTTTTTGGACATTGGTTGGATTGGTCGGACAATGGACTTAGTTCGTCTTTATCATTAATTGAATTATTTAGTCATGAGACTCAGTCAAATAATCCAGAGTTGTTACGGTTTAGAGTGAGTGGGCAGGATATCATGTTTTCACAGAGTGAATTCGCCCTTATTTCTGGTTTGAATTTTGGAGAAGCCACTTTTGATCCTACTGCACGCCATGATTTAGAATCTAGTACTGTATTTAAAGTCTTTTGCGGTGGTCAAATCCTAAGTGGTAAAGAACTTTTGGATAGGTTTCAATACAAAAAGATTGATAGTACTCATAGTTTATTGTACCTTAGGGTTGCCAATATATTAGCATTTTGGTTTTTTGGACTAGGGTATACTGAAAAAAGAAAAATAGAAAAGTGGTTGTATGTTTTAAGTGAGGATCAAAATGATTGGAACCGATTTCCATGGGGTACATATGCATACAAAGCACTGCTCTATTACAAAACGCATATACCCACTACTCGGATTCAACTTGAGAAAAAAGCCCTTCATCTTCCAGGTCCCTTTTGGGTACTACAGGTATGAAATTGTCACCATCTTTTATCTTCATCTTTGTGATAAATCTTTGTTGAAAATAGTTTAATTTTTTTATATGTTGTTAGGTTTGGGCCTATGAGGTCATTCCTGAGTTGGGGCAGGCATGTGCCCGGTTAGTTAAAGCCAATGCTGAGCCACGTATGCTGAAGTGGCGGTTCAGAAGATCCAGTGTAAAAAACTGGATAGCCTTCTTCTCCCAACCGGTAATAAAATGAAATTTCAGTGTTTTATTTGTTTTGAACGGAAAACTGATTATATTATCTAATATATTTTAAATTTTGCAGCTCATTGTGTTAACCGCCCTGCCTCCTTCGCCCTCTGAGATGGGTACCCAATATTGGCGATCTGCACAAGGAAATGACAAGATGGGTGTGAGTTATGTGGCTCCGATATCTACACATGCCCTTTTACAAGGTGAAGGGTCAATGATAGAAGATTTCGAAGAGAGTAGCCCTCATCTAGAGATACCAGTACACACTGGGTTTGTTGAAGATTGGAACACCGGTGGTGCAATGGTAGAAGTGGAGATCAATGATTTGACGCACGAGATTGAGGAGGAGGAGGAGGCTGCCACTGAGCAAGCAAATGTGCAGACTGAGGAGCCCATTTTGCATGCTGAGCAGCCCGATATGGAGACTGGGCATGATTCGGAGCCACCATCCCCGGTGCAGAGAAAGAAGAGACGACAGAAACGGCAAAGGATACCTAGTTCTTCTTCATCTTCGGGCGGGGAAGAACGTAGGCAAGCGAGGGATCAGAAGATGTTTGGGAGAATCAAACAGTTTGTGCTCGATGATGTGAAACAGTGGGTTTTGAATGAAGTTGTTCCAACTTTCAAGGAGTACATTAAAGAAGTGGTTACATCTTCGTGCCAGCGATCAGATGCTTCGTCCTCTCAACCCCGATTATCCAGTATTTTGCAACAGCGACAGCCACAGCCACGTTCTGACGCACCACAGGTATATTTTATATACTTTAGCCATATTTTGCGATTTAATTTACTAATCTTAATTGCAATGCAGACATCTGGAGGTGATGTTGATGATGACGATGAGATGGAGCCCATTGTCCAGTATTTTGGACCTCTTTCTGTGAACAAGGTGATCAGGCAATCTTACGAAGCATTCCGGCAAGGTCCACTAGATAAGGCCCGCATCTCTCAAACAAGTGGCCTGCGGCTCACGAATGCCTTTTTTGCACAACTGGAGGACTCATATACATACTTAACCGTGCCGCAGATAGAGATGTTTGTTCACGCCCTCTGGTGAGAATTTATTTATTTAAATTCGTTGTTGTATTTATTTAATTAAATATTTGAGTTTTATTTAACATGTTTTTACATGCCCACAGTGTGAAATTGATTTCAAATAACAAGTTTGTCCTCTCTGCTTGTAATCCCGATGAAGTTCGCATTCTCACCCCGAGATTCCAGGTTAGAACTTATTTATTTATTTTATTAATTATTCATGTTATTTACATGTTTCGTTTTTGATATGAAATATAGGTTTTATTCAACAAGTCTTATCCAGTAACTTTGCCGGCTCGATCAAAGCCACCGGGTGTTTCGACAGAATTGCTAGAGTTCATCGAAGGAAAGGACAGTCAATGTTCTCGGCCGTGGTACAATGCGTCTGTGGTAAGTATTTGTTTAATTAAATATTTGAGCATTCCTATTAAGTTATGATAACAAATTATTTTTTTCCAGCTAATCATGCCGTATAATGTTGGAGAGCATTGGTTTACATTGAAAATCGACCTGTCAACTTGGAGTTGTTGGATATATGATGCTACAGTCAAACGACAAAATCAGGTTGGTAGGAGATACAGATGTGAAGCAGTACGGCGCATCACAGATCAGCTCCACAAATATTTGACTGATGGGAAATACTGGGCCAAGAGCACACTTGGTCTGATGCCGTACACGGAAAAGATGGCGGTGGACTTTGCTCCAGGGTTCGAAGCTTATGACCATTACAGTGAATCGGTGTATGCATGCATGTTTATGGACCAGTTGATTTGTGGGCGCCCGAATGTACTTTGGGCCGAAAGGGAAGGATGTCAAGATAGATATCGATTGTATATGGCTCATTGCTTATTTGATTTATCATTTGATGAGTGATGTAGAATTTGTAACATGATATTTTAAATTGTTTATTTATATATTCGAATATTTTGGTTTTATATGTTTTGAATTATTTTTATTTGAATGTCTTGGTTTTTTTGGTTGGTTCATTGTGATGGAATATGATGGTTTTTGATGGAATATGATGGTTTTTTGGGTTGGTTAATTGAGTGCGAATAAGTTGATTTTTTGTTCAGTAAATTGAGCCGCATATTCTTGGTTTTTTTGCATAAATTGGACGAATTCCAGTCAAAATCACCGAGTTCCATCCCTTTTTTGAGTAATTCAATCTCAATTCTAGTACTTCCATCCCAATTTCGAGGCCTAATTTATTAATTATTAAATAGAAATATTATCAATATTTTGTCCATTTCGGATGGAACTCGTCCAATTGGGATGGAAGTCGATAACTTGGTGTGGAACTCGCCCCAATTATCAATATTTCGTATCCGGATGGAACTCGTCCAATTGGGATGGACCTCGTTCCAATTGGAATGGATTTTGATAAATTGGGATGGAACTCGCCCCAACCTCAATAATATTATTAATTCGTAAAATATCAGTTTAATTTCAACTATAATGTAACCATAAAATTATATTCTTAAGAATATAATGTACGAATTAATAACATTATTCTTAAGACGATTTGCTACAAAATTCGAAGCAATAAATTACAAGCAAACTCACAATTTTATTAATAATTTTCTAAAATATTAGAGCAATTTGATACACATTTTGAAACACATTTTGATAGAAAACACAGAGCTAGTGAAGGAGACGTTGTATTTGTTCCTTCACCTTGATGTCTTTTCCAGGAACCTAGCAACCATCTTTTGATTGCTTTCCCTGGTTATGGAGGTTATATCTCCATAACGTGATCGCTACTCCATGTGACGTAGGAAAAATCCTCTTCCGAACTGTTTGAACGAATGAAAAAATCCTCTTCCATTTGAGCAAGTGCACGATATCTTGGCTCTATTTTTTATTACTTCGTATGAGGGGAATAAAGAGTAAATTCATCCACCCTTAAATAGAAGTTAAATTTTAAATAAAAAATTGTTTTAAAAAAATTATTAATCCTAAGTGGTCGACATGTGTAGTGCCATGCATGCATTAATTATTTGAGCATCTTTGCAGATATTCACTTTCTGAATTGGCATGCTTGAATTATTTGAGCATCTTTGCAGATATTCACTTTCTGAATTGACATGCTTGAATTATTTGAGCATTTATTGAAATACAAGTACATGACCGAATTTCCTACCAATTGATTCGATATCCATCTCATTTGATCGAATTCCTTCCCAAATTGGACGAATTCCATCACAATTTATATGAAATATTGCTAATATTTGCGAGATCCATCCCAAATTATCGAGTTCCATCGCTATTTGGATGAAGTCCATCCCAATTTATCGAGTTCCATCCCAATTGGGATGAAAAATTGCTAATTTGGTTACATTATAGATGAAATTGAACAATAATGTACGAATTAATAACATTATTCTTAGGAATATAATGTTATGG
>JAPKLW010001535.1:74274-125245 GCA_026898455.1 Plectranthus barbatus | reverse complement strand
TTACATTATAGTTGAAATAAAACTATAATGTACGAATTAATAACATTTATTATAGTTTAATTTCAACTATAATGTAAACAAATTAGCAATATTTTGTCCAAATTGGCATGGAACTCTCTAAATTGGGATGGACCTCGTCCGAATTGGGAAGGAACTCGCTTAATTGGTGTAAATTGGGATGGAACTCGATAGTAAGGAATAATATTAGTCTCAATTCGGATGGAATTATATAGATTGGGATGGAACTCGTCCCAATTGGGATGAATCTCGCTAAATTGGTGTGGAACTCGGCCAAATTATCAATATTTTGTCCAAATTCGTTAATAAATGGGTGTTATAGACATGTCACATCAGTCTTGCATTTACACATCAATGTATGTGCCAATTTATCTTTTGAGTAAATAATTGCTGAAATATTTCAGTTTCACGTGAAAGTGAAACTCTGAAAAGTTGCTTATATAATGGATATGATTCTTACACTTTTGTCTACCAAGCCATTTACTATTCCTTTCTATATAAAGTTGATTTTGTATAGTTCCAAACCATTTTTTCTTGATTCCTAAATTAATCCAACTACGAATGGAGGTTTTATTTCTTTTTCTCTTTATTCCATCATCCTTTATGAATATTGATGAAAGAATTAGTGAGCACTTGTTTAAATAAAATTCGAATTCAAATTAATACAATTGTGAGTGTGCTTGTAATTTATTTCTTCGAATATTGTAGCAAATTATTAAATTATATATCGTTAATTTTTCCAAAAAAAAAGTTCAATTCGGACTGTGCTTGAATTTAAGATGTTATTCATTTACAATTTTATAAAAAATAAACTAATTCGCATAGATGGAAGTCGGACTTCATTAAGTCAATAGAATAGGGATGGAACTCGCCAATTTGGGATGGACCTCTGCCGATTTGATATGGAACTCGCCAATTTCGGATGGAATTCGTCTCTTATTAAACAAATGGAACTCTGTCCCAACAACATTGAGATGGAACTCGCCATTTTGGAATGGAAATCGACAATTTGAGATGGAATTAGGCCAAAATTGATCAAAATAATGCACTTGCAAGTCATTGACATATCACATCACTCTTGCATTTACACATCAAAGTCTGTGCAAATTTAACTTTTTCAGTAAATAAATGCACCCATAATTTATCGACCAACAACATTGTTCACATTCATTCCACTAAGTCCCTTCTATTTAAATTCACATCATTTCATTCCAAAACCATAACAACAACAAATGACTATTCTCTTGCTCTTATTCATTTTTTGATTCCAATCATATGTCCCATATTTCTTTTGATTCCAATCAATTAGAAGATGATTTTTCCTACGTCAAACAATCCGGAAGAGGATTTTTCCTACGTCACATGTAGTTAAAATCCTTCATTCGGATTCCTCGACATCTTTCTCCTTTTCCCAAAACCAGGAATAAGGAAAGCAACCAAAAGAGGGTTCCAGCCCATCAACCATTGCTTCTCCGTTACGGGAAAAGAGATGAAAGGTTCTATTTAAGCAGCGAAAGAGATGAAGGAGACCCAACGGCACTGCTATCTCCTCCCCGGAAGAGGATTTTTCCTACGTCACATGGAGTAGCGATCACGTTATGGAGATATAAATGTGTATCAAATTGTGTAATATTTTAGAAAATTATTAATAAAATTGTGAGTTTGCTTGTAATTTATTGCATCAAATTTTGTAGCAAATTATTTTATTATTTACGTAAATTCAATTGGGAGTGTGCTAGAATTTACGATGTTAATCATTTATAATCTTATAAAAAACAAAATAATACGCATAGATGGATGTTGGTCTTCATTAAGTCAAAACGCATTGGGATGGAACTCGCCAATTTCGGATGGAACTCGCTTATTTAATTAAACAAATGGAAATCTGTTAAATTGGATGGAACTCGCCGATTTTGGATGGAACTCGCCGATTTTGGATGGAACTCGCAAAATTGGGATGGAACTCGCAATTAATTTAACAAATGGACCTCTGATAAATTGGATGGAACTACCCAATTTTGGATGGAACTCGGCCAAATGGGATGGAACTGGCTCAAATAATTCACATGCATGCAAACACATTCAATTCGACTTTATTCAATTGAATAAAGCCAACATTTGCGGAGTTGGAATAAATATCACATGTATTTCTGGATTTAATAGTACAAAGATGCAGAAATATTACTATTATAACTATTCAAACTTATTATTCATGACTGAAAATATTTTGTCTCAAGTGAAACACTCATTCAATTTGAAACACTCTCTCATGCAATCGAATACTCATTCTCAGGAAATTCTCTCAAAAAATCAAACACAATCAAACACGCTTTCTCAAAAAATATGGAAAATTTTCGTTCTATCATTTTGCATTACAATGGTCAATGGGACAATGCATACAACTACATCGGCGGTGAAGAACGAGTTATCATGATATCCACTCATGATATCACGATAGAAGGTCTCCAAAGAAATGTTCAATACATCCTAGATGCTCATGCCATGGTGGGCTCTTACACCCTTTATTATCTAGCTGAAACAAGAAGTGGGAGGACGGTTCCTTCAGTGCTGGCTACGGATACACACCTTCAACGGCTTTGTAACATGTTGTGGGAGCCGAAGCTTTATTTAGTGATGAACATGCAATCAAATGAAGCTGCTGGAAGCTCTCGTCGACAACCATCTCCGTACAGGCCATACATGGCTTCATTGAGCCCACAACCGCACAACCCTTATAGTCCAACACCAGAAGAACTACATCGTTTTTCTACAACCATGATGTTTGGAGAAGGAAGCAGTGGAAGTCGAAGTTCTCCAGTCCCCGATTTAAACTACACTGCACCTGAAAATGATAGTGATGATGATGGCAACCATGATGGTGGTGATGATGGTGATGATCATGAAGACGGTGCCAACAGACAAAATCTGAATGTAGTTGTCCATTCAGATGATGACGACGAAGCTGAATTCGATACGAAATCATCTGAGGGTGATGAACGCCACAATTACAATGCTTCGTTATTCAATTGTACAATTGAAGATTTCACCGCTTGGGTCCGAGAACAAGGTGGTATAGGTGCCATTGTATCAAGCCTGGTCCCGACTCAGCCTTTACCGGCTGAAACAGTTGATGTCCTAAGTCAACAAATGAACAACTGGTTATTGCCGATAATTCCAGTAGATACATCTGACGTACCTATATCACGAGATTTTCAAGCAGTATTGGACGAGGAATTGCAAAAAGGATCATTGTTTTGGTCTAAAGAAGACTTGTATGTGGCTGTCGGACTTTGGCACATGGAGCATCAAGTTGAGTTTAAAGTGTCGCGATCTACCAAAACTCGGGTGGAATATAGTTGCAGCCGCAGTGATAATTGTTCGTTCATGATTCGAGCCGCTAATTCAGATGGATGTTGGATTGTATACAAATTCTGCTCGAGTCACACTTGTGTTACAAGTATGGACAACATCCGAAGCAGAACTATACGCTCGAAGGCTATCTCTGCATATTTTGCCCGGAGAATGCGCCGACAAGGATCGATCATGAAACCGCGAGATATAATGGCAGAGCTGCAACATAATTTCGGCATTAAGGTGAGCTACAGCAATGCCCTACGAGCTCGAAATGGAGCCATAGCTATGATATATGGTGGCTTAGAGGATTCTTTCAACTTGCTGCCGAAATATTTTTATGTTCTCGAACAGCACAATCCCGGCACCATTACCGATCTTAATATCGGCGAAGATGGACGACTATGACAGTTTTTTGTTTGTTTGGGTGTGTCGCATGCAGCATTCTCAACTTTATTACGGCAAGTGATTGTCGTTGATGCCACACACCTCAAGGGCAGAAATAAAGGTGTGCTATTGGTTGCTGTAACCAAAGACGGCAACGAGCAGATATTTCTTCTGGCAATTGGATTTGCACCGATCGAGAATGATGAGAGCTGGACTTGGTTTATGTCCCGGATCCGGATGGCTTTCAATTCTGATGAGCATTTGCTGATTGTTTCAGATCAACACATCAGCATAGCAAACGCAGTAAGTACGGTTTATCCAGAGGCAACACACGCTTTGTGTTGTTACCATATCCAGAGCAAGTTGACAACCTTCACTGCTCCAATTGTGAGGTTATACCATAAGGCAGCCTATGCTTACCGTCCTATAATCTATCAGAAGGCAATTGACCAGATTGCACAATATTGCCCGGCAGCTTACGAGAAACTCATGATGCTCGGACCGGCAAAGTGGGCAAGGTCAAAATGCCCAGTTCGCCGATTTAGCTTCATGACATCGAATGCAGCCGAAGTATTCAACTCCCGACTGTTAGATGCTAGACGTCTGCCAATCTGTTCCGTTGTCGAGCTATATAGGCACATTGTAGAAAAATGGTTTGACGAAAGGCGTGCTAAGGTGTTTGCAAGAACCAAAGAGTTGACTGAGGAATGCTTGGCCAAAATGACTCCAATGGTGGAGCTCTCACACAAATACTCTGTTGTGGCTATTAGTGATGATAAATTTAAAGTCAGCCTCAAAGATACAACGTGGAAGGTTGATCTCCAAGACAACTTGTGCGACTGTCGTGAATTTCAGCTGGATCTTATTCCATGCTTGCATGCTATTGCTGCAATTCGGTTAGTAAATATATAAATACATCATTCTTTAATTATAATGTTCACTACTTAATCGTTGTTGTTGACACAGCTTCAAGGGTACGAGTGTATATGACTACGTTTGGTCATACTACAAGACATCGAATTGGCAAGAAATATATGGAGGGGTCATACACCCACTGCCTCCCAAAGATGAGTGGATTGTATCACCAGAAGCACAAGCTTGTGTTGTTTTGCCGCCGATTGTGAATCGGCAAGCCGGTCGACCCAGAAATAGTCGTCGTCCTTCAGGAGCATAGGCAGGACAAACATCAACTTTTAGACGACGAGCTCCAAAGAAATGCAGTATATGTGGATCTACAAGTCACACGAAACGTGGCTGTCCAGAAAGAGTACCGCTTAATTAATTTGTTTGGTTTTTAGGAATTAAATTGCCTCATGTATTGTAATATGTTCGATTTACTTGTCTTAAATTTGAGGACATGAAATTCCGTTCAAAGTGCTTGTGATTCCCATAATTTATATTTTATGTGCTTAGCTTTTCAATTTTAAATAAGAACAAATTTTACATGATTTACATTATTTGAGAATCGCAACATGTAGCCTAAACCCTAAATTTCAAAAGATCGCACACGAAAATGTATTTAAAATGAACTTCCAACCGATTTTTGTTCAATTCCATCTCATTTAAGCGAGTTCCATCTGATTTAATCCGAATTCCATGCGAATTACATACGAATTCCATATGAATTTCCAGACGAATTCCATACGGAATTTCACAGCCGAATTCCAGCTATAATGGCCGACTTCCATCCGAATTTAATTAATTCCAGCCCAATTCGAACCGAGTTCCATCCCATTTTCAAAGGCGAAGTCCGACGCACTATGTTTATTAATATTTTAGTGAAACCCTAAATGGATAATAATAAAATAAACAAACAGTTGTAATTTTCGCACAAAACGATAAAAATGATTGGATGATTGAGACATTGTTGACAGAGAAAGTACACTTTTGCTATTTTGTGAAGTTTTTCATAAGGGTTGCTATTAGGTGAATGTGTTTTATAACTTTTGCTATTTAAAATTATTCCCTCTTTTTTTATTCCGCTATGATCTTTTCAGTAATTACTTATTATTTTTAATTTTGATATTTAGAAAATGAAGCCCATAAGCACACTGCATTTGGGTTGAGGTGAGATTGTGAGACTAGAAGGCCCATTAATTGTTTGGCCCAACAAAGCCTCGCTTTTTCCAATCTTTTTAATTATAAATTCTAATAAAGAAAAATATTACCATGAATATTGATTTTATATAAATAGATAAGTTGCCACTTCAATTTACCGAATACTCATTGCTCAACAACAACCTATCATTTCTTGATTTTTTTTCTTTTAAGACTTGATTTCGTTTTTCAAACATTAATAAAAACACCAATATTCGAAAACAATAAAACATCTAAAAAACAATCTGGAAAATGTGTAAAAAGAAAATCATGTATTTATGAGTAAAGAATTTTCGGAGTTCTCCACCATCAAATTGAAGTGGCGATTAAGATTAACCCATAAAAACTACACTGGTGTGTGTTTTTTATTTATTTAAAACAAGTTTATATGAAATATAGAATATATATTCAATTATTTATGAATAAAAGTTGATTAGCCATCCGACTTCTTGATCTGTCCTCATGCCTTAAAACTCTAGCAACTTGTCACTAAGATTACTATTTTAATAAACAACAATAGGATTTAATTATTTTTGGGTTAGACCCATTCAATCTTTTTTCTAGGGTTATGAATTACTTTGCATAGGCCTTGACAAATAAGAAGAGACATTTGTATATGAAACTTTGCTATTTTCTATTGAAACGTTATTCCAAAATGAAGGGTGTGAAATAGGCGAATTGTCAAAAGCCAAAAAATAAATTTTTTTTTTTCTCTACTGCCACTACTAGAAATTATGTTTGTGCCAACAGTGTCAAATGTTGTTAATTAATATCTTTCATGACACATATATCTATCCCAACAGTCACACACCCTGTTGTCCCAAAAGGTGTCATAATAGGGTAGGGGCCTTATAATAACAATAACGGTGTTATTATAGCCCAACCATTTCTCACAGATATATATGTCAGGATAATGCATCTAAAGTAACAAAGTTTATTGTCATTATAACCCATCCACTTCTCACGGGTTTACCTGTTGGGAAAATAAACCTAAATTGACATATTTCACTGTGAGTAAAGATCATCTATTTGACAAATTTACTTGTTGGGAAAATGAATCTAAGTTGACACTCACACTTTGGGCAAAAATAATATAAACTAACAAACTTCATCTGTGCAAAGTTATTTTTGCTAACAAACAGTGTCATTAAAGACCATGTTCATCAAATGCACATTTCATAAATTTTTATACAATCTAAACATCAATAAAAAAATAAACAATTCAAATAATATTTAATAAAATTATATTTGATAAAAAAATCCAAGTAATTTGACAAGTTTTCCATAAAGTTACAAAAATAGTTGCATCCCAAATTAAAAAATAGCAAACACTTTCCAAAGTACTAACAAAAGAATAGTCATCCACATAATATGTCTTAAATCCTGTGCTAATAATGTCTGTTGCATCGTCTCTTTCCTTCTTCAGCATTAGAATAACACATGTTGCATCATGCTGCAATGGATGGAGTAAATCTTAGTAAACATTAAAAAATATAATCCATTTGCCAAAAAATTGAAAATTTATGCCAGGTGTTGGGCATGGCTTAGTCCTTGCCTAGATGTATGAATCTGTTGCTCCAATGCAAAATATGAACAAATTAATCATACTATGCAAGGTGTTAATAAAAAAAATTATCTATTTAGAACATGGTTTAGCAATGTTGAGGCTCTGGATGCAACCCTTTTCTAAAAGAGAGAAATTACCTCTTTGAAACTATCGCATCTGCAGCTAATATATATAAGAGTTTGCTGCAATGAATGACTTTCAAATTGATCTACCTGGTTCACCTCCACACATTTCACTGAAGTTTTATAACCAAATCTTGTGCATAGGAATTTCTCATTGTATTAAAGAGAATCAAAACTTAAATACAACAACTTTTCCACCTGCACTTCCTTGTGGCAGCTAGTGACAAACCAATCACCCCAGCACCAGCATAAAGATCAACCATTGATGCTCCATAAGGGACATACTTCTGCAGTTTGCATAGTACGAAATCAAAAGCCTTGAAATTTTCCAGGGAATAGGTTAATTAGGCATTGCAGGTATATAATATGTTGCCTTAGGAACAATTTCCAAATCAGTTGCTGAAGTTATGCTACCACAGAAGGTATTGAGCAGCACAAAGATATCATAAACAGTTTAAAGAAGAAGAAACACATGAGAATAAAATTCCATCTTCCTTAAACATCAATTCTTAGAAGTGTTTAATCCAGAACACTAACCCGCATATTTGCTTGCCGAAAGCTCGAAGGGGCTATTGAAACAGCAATTCCTCCAACATGCTCCCCGAAGTCTACCTCTCCTAAAATATGTCTCCATCTGTTCCCAAAAATAACCTACAACAGATGGTAAGAAGAAAATAAGGCAAGTGCTAGAGAATTTGGATATCAACATAACTCTTATCCAACCTAAACAGAACAGGCAAGATATGTTTGTTTATGTCAAGCAACAATTCCCTTTTGCATAATGGTTTCCGGATGCAGAATAAGGATAGGTAAAAATTAGTTTCAACTGTAAAAAATTAAGATTCATGATTAAGCGAGAAACATGATGCAACTACAATCTGAAATACTGAAAGATCGATGTAATAAAAGACACGCAGTAGATGTAACATAAATGTCACAAGAAGCACTTGAGAAATTCTCTGTGTGGAAAAAACACATCAAACTTCCAATAGTTATCTATGACTATATAACAATATTAAAGAAGTTGAGAAACAGAACACATACTGTCTGAAACATTCCAAGCTCCAAGCATCCCAGGAATACTAAGAGTCAGCATTGGTTGAAAATAATGGACAAAAAGTAAAATAGTTTTAAGATGAACATCAAGAACCATGCTGAGACAATGCCTTCTTTCCAGCAGCTTTACCATCTAAAGCTTTCTCAGCAGCCCTGAAAACTAACGTTTTAGAGGAACGTGAGGCAATCGTTAGAACAACTTGCATATAACTGCTGATTTCATTACCGTGGAACCCCTGGCTTGGATCATCACCTTTCCCATCTTTTGATCCCAAATTATTCTTGTTTTACAAGTGTAAGAGATGATCTGTATATTCATTTGGTTTGTTCTTATAACCTGTTCATCTGGAACAACAAAATCAGATGAGATATTTAATGTCTACAGGGAATAGAGGCAAACCAGATTAAGAAAAATGACATGAAAATAATAATACAGTTATGCAACTTAGAGAATATAGTCATCTCACTCAGCTTCATATTGGAGAATATATATGGAGGTGACATGTAGAAAAGAGAAAAGTTAAACTTAATCTCAATCAATTCAAACACCCAAAATTCAGAAGCAGGCTACATACTTTTGACCAATTCACTTACTATGAAGGGGAATTTTGGTCTTTTTTCTTTCTTTTTCTGTCAGAAGATAATTTCTTCAATTTTGTTTTGGAGGATAACATGATCATCATTAATTCTGCAGGATACACAACTATTATCAAAGAAACATAAATATAGACCATTCCAACTACTAGCACGCAGACACAAAAATGCATTCTCCAAGTTACATGATATCACTTATTGTTGTTTGAGAGAATAATCACTCAATCAAACAATTTATGATCTTCTTTTGCATCTAAATGCAAATGGTTACCAAGAAATTAACCAAATGATAATGTGTACTTTCTCAACAAATTCAGCAAGAAAATTGTAGCAAGCATTACATTGAGAGAACAATTCTATGAAATGCTCAAATACAAAATTAAAATTCCTCAAATACAAAATTAGAATTCTAAAAAGCACAACTTAACCGAGTGTAATAAATCACAAGAAGCAAAAAATTTAATTTGGGAACACCACGTTGGGCAAAAAGCCAAAAATTCATGATAAATTGAAGGTGATGCCGTATCACGAAATTTAAATATATGATCTCACAAACTAAAAAATAAATCATAATTAAAATCACAATCACAATCTTTGTTATTTACAGACAAAAGAAAACCCCCTAAAAATGTAAAGTATTACAGAGAAAGAGGGTTAGATGAATAACTCAACCGCATTAAACGGGAACGGAAAGGCCGCCGTTGCTGAGCGGTCGCCGGTTGACCCATCGGATCTCTCCACCAATTAATTCAAATTCTTCCACAGTAAATTAGGGGTCGCCGTTGCTGAGCTCGTTTAGATGAATGTAGAAATGAGTAAAAGTGGAAGTTACATTCAATAGCTTAAATCTTTTTATTTTTATGGTTTCCCTCACATTATATCATATTACGGGAAAATATTTATTTCAAAATTGAAATTTTCTCCCCTTTATTTTATATTGGAGGGATAGTTTTCTTGACACTTTTTATTTACTGTTAGGTATAATACTTAAAAATTTTCATACTATTTCTTAATTAAAAAACAATATTTATTAAGTAATTAACACCAACTTATCCTAACAGCTGTCAGCATATGTATGTTATTATTATAATTTTTTATATATGTCAGGAAAAAGGTGTCACAATAAGTTGATTTTGTAGTAGTGTGCAATCGAGCTGCAGATTCTCACTTGGCTTTTGCTTTCAGTCTCTAGCTAATTCAACTTTTTTTTTTTACCATTTCTCCTGTATTTTTTTTTAATTATTATTTGCTTTCACGTCATTAAGGTTTATTGGTTCTTATAGTTTTTTTTTCAGTTTTAATTAGACCATTTTTCGATTATTGTACAAATAAACCTTCAAAAAATAGTCGCAAGTGTTCGGTTTCAAATTAATTATCTTATAGGATTAAAATTATAAGTTGAATTTACTATTATAAGCTATGATTTATCTTCTATTCTCGTATTACATTAATATGTAGCATAAACTTTTACAATGGACGCCACATATTATATTCATATGCAGCATAAACTCAGCAATGAACGCCATATATTACATTCATATGTAGTATAAACTTATATAATAGGCGACACGTGGAAGTAGTAGATACACGCATCATGAACTTCTTTTGTTTGATGATATCATAAAATTTATCTTATGAGATTATTATATGTAGTATAAACTTATGCAATGGACACCACGTATTTCATTCATATTTAGCATAAATTTCTACAATAAGCGCCACGTGGAGGTAGTAGATACACGCGTCATAAACTTCTTTTGTTTGATGGTATCATAACAATTATCTATTGTATGAAATTTATCTTCTGAGATTATTATATATAGTATAAATTTCTACAATGGACACCACGTATTACATTCATATTTAGCATAAACTTCTATAATAAGCGCCACGTAGAGGTAGTAGATACACGCGTCATGAACTTCTTTTGTTTGATGATATTATAAAACTTATTTATTGTATGAGATTATCTAAGATAAGAAATGACATCTATATGACAAAAATAGCAATGCATCTCTAGTTTTGAAAACTCCATATTTACTACTCATTATTTTCCCTTTTAAAGCTTGAGACATTGCAATAATCTGGATTTGAGTTTACATCAAATTACGGAATCCATGAGTTTACATCAACCCAATCAATGATCTATTCAATTAACTTTTTACATATGCATTTAAATGTTTGGTTTTTCTGAATTGATGAATAATATGTGCTTATCATAATGAAAGAAAAAGATGCTGGCCACTGCACATATAATTTATTTTATTTTTGAAAGGCATATAAATGCTAAACTATAATTTTTAATATGAATATTGAATATTCACAACCTTGAATTTAACATATTAATTGAGGAGTTAACAGAACAATTAGCAATTTAGAGCTTACAAATGAAATCATTGACTTACAATCGAAAAGATTGAGATATTCAAAACAAGACCACAAGGATGAAATCATTTTAAATTTTATTACTTTATTTTATTGTTTTCCATAGGATTATGATAACTTGATCTGTTAAACTTTAATAAACTGAAGAACTTAATAAAAGCAATTTTTTTTTTAAAAAAAAATGAAGTTGAAATGCATAATTTCTGAAGTAGAAAAATAGAAAACGAATCTCTATCATGATTCTGGAATCTGTATTCTGGAGCAACCGAGCAAATACTCTTACTCCAGTTCATTTCCATCCATACAAGAATGTAATAAGCCAAGTCAACTGCAGACACGCCCACCACGCACATATCTCTTGATTATACCTTTGGGCCACTCTCATTATTAATCTAATCACTTTATTAAACTAATCAAGCATCCATTCTTTCTTCATTAGTATCTTGTTAATATCTTCCACTAGCACCTAAAATATTTACTGATCAATTATCATGTTTGACTTTTTTATTTTTATTTTTTGGGGGGGAGAGATTACCTCTCCTCTATATAAAGCAATTACAGACCCCTCTTCTCAAAATCAGCTTTCGATCAACTGTCACAATCTCCAGAGGAAAAGGAAGAAGCAAGAAATCAATGGCGGCTCAAGGGTTTCTCATCTCATCGATCTTGATTTCGTGTTTTGTTGCCACTTGCTATGGTGCTGTTACCTTCTCTTCTCTCCAGAGAACTCTGATTGTCACTGCCTCACCTAAACCTGGCCAAGGTCTCTCTCTCTCTCTCTCCTGTTGTTCAAATTGAGTATGTTCTTGGGGTATTCTTTTGGTGGGTGCGTTCAATTTAAAAGATGATGTTTTTGTATTTGGAAAAGAAAAACGAAAGTTTGGGTGGAATTCAAATTGAAGCATTCAGCACAAGGAGGCTGTGACTAATTAATGAGCATGATATTCGGATTATTGCTCAACCATTTTTTTAATACTGAACTGTGGCAGTTGTGAAAGCGGGAGAAGACAAAATCACGGTGACATGGGCGTTGAACACGAGCTTCCCGGTGGGGACAGACTCCACCTACAAGACTGTGAAAGTGAAGCTCTGCTACGCCCCCATCAGCCAGAAGGATCGCGGCTGGAGGAAGACCGTCGACGAGTTGAAAAAAGACAAGACCTGCCAGCATAAGATTGTCGCCAAGCCATACACCGCCTCCAACACTACTTTCACTTGGACAGTGCAGAGAGATGTCCCCACCGCCACTTATTTCATCAGGGCTTATGCACTCAACGCCGCCGAACAAGAGGTTGCCTACGGCCAGACCACCGATGCTCACAAGGCCACTAACCTCTTCGATATTCAGGCCATCACCGGCCGCCACATCTCCCTCGACATTGCCTCTGTTTGCTTCTCTGCTTTCTCGATCGTCTCTCTGTTTGGCTTCTTCGTCATGGAGAAGAGGAGGGGGAAGTCGTCGTAGGCGAACTGATGTATGCTTTATACTTGACTTGTTTACTACATATAATGTTGCGGTGGTGGTGGTGTGATTTGGTGATCAATGTTTGGAGTGGGGTGATTCTTGGAGATGAATCACTGTGTTCTATGTTGAAACTTAAAAATGAATCTTTATATTTTGCACGTTCATACTTGGACTCAAATCTTAGTTAACATTAGCTCATTAACTAGTTCAATATATAATTGGATGATAAAAATTGAATATATCAAGTATATCTATATATGTTAAAAAAGAATCATATGAGGTCAAATTGGAGATATTAAAATATGTAGATGTAGAATCCAATTGTAGTAAGTTGATGTTCATGAAGAGGAAGGAACTTGGCAATTTCTTGAAGTCAATGATATGAGAAATCCAATTTAATTACATAGAGCTAGCAACTACTGACTCAAATTTAATGCTTCAACTTCATTAAAGCCATTGAAAAAATAAATTTCATTAATTAGAGAACTAAATTTTACGCCTAGAATTGGGAGCTATGCTCTCTACGCCGAGTCCCAATCACCATTTTCAATACCTTCAATAATTCTTTTAGAAGCTTTCTTGATTACATTCATTATCATAATTGAAAGTTGAAATTCCATCGTAATTTAACTATATTATCTCTTATAGAGCTGAGATTTTTTTTCCTTGTCATGGAATTGATATTTTGATTAAATCTATAATGTTCATTACACATATGAGACGAGATGAGCATGAGGATTAATCATGTTGATTGAGAATTAGAATATACAAAGTCAATTGCAAAGATAGAGACTTATTAAATAGAATATGCAAATTAAAGTCAACTATATGAGATAGATAATAAGATGGCGTGTTAAGAGCACGTGGTTCAATCGGCATAATCCGAATTCATGTCTGGTTATTATTTACTGGGTTTTTTTTTTTGAGATAATATTTAATAGGGTTTAAATTATTATAAATTTGTATCAAATAGCATTTAAATTTAATTATTTTGATATTCAAATAAAATATGTTGAGATTAATCCTTTACTATCCATCCTTCTATTAAAAAAGCTGTAGCCTAAAAGAAGTAGAAGATATGGTTTGGTTGATAGAATTTAGGTATATTGGTAGGCATCAACTTATGAAATAAAGGATAAAATGGCCAGATAAGCTCATCTATTTCCCTTTTTTTTTTGAAAAAAAAAATTTGAAAATGTGGTGCCATGTACTGAAGGAAAAAAAAAAAAAAAAAAAGGGGGAAAAGCCACGATTTCTCCAAAACACACAAATTGGTGCCATGTACTGAAGATTATAGTGAAGTAAATTTATCATGTGAAGAGGAATCTTCTGGAAATGGCACGTCAGCTTCAGCAGCTGGAAGAAAATTAAAAGATTGTTTGTAGTTTATAACTTGTGTTTTCTATACTGTTTGCTTATTCTATAAATAAGAGTTGTAAAAGGATTTACAGAGTTGAAAAAAGAATGAAATATGATTCTCCTTATACTATGTAAGAAACATACTATGTAAATTCTTTAAATATCTTCACCAACAGTAAGGAATTACTATAACAGCAGCATTGCTCGAGAAACAGAAAACAAGCCAAAATATGAAACAAGAACAACAATAATTAAAAAAACAAAACAAGTCCCTTCGCTCGGGAATGTAGTGGTTAAAGCACCCTGCCTGTGATTGAGAGGTCACAAGTTCGAGCTCCCAGGGGACATCTGGGTGTGTGAGTTTAAGATTAATGTACACTTATTAAAAAAAAAAAAAAAAAAAACAATGCATGAATATAACGTACCCTTCTCCAGACAAGGTCAAGGTGGCAACAGCTTCTGTAAGAAACTTAAAATTATTAAATGTTGAAATTGAATGGATTCAATGCTACATTAAACTTGTGATGGCTTATGCTTTTGTGGATGGATCTTCTCTTGTTCTGGTAATTCAGTCTCAAATATGGACTCATTAGGCCCATTTTTCAAGTTTAGGCCCAAAATTCAACTAATTAACAAATAAGATATCATTAAATATAAGAGTTGATTAATAATTCATGAAATTTCAGCTTAAATCCCAAGATAATTAACACCAAAATAGCTAGTATGTAAAATGTTGTTTTCTATATATCAATAAGATTGGGCGCAAGGGCATGGCAGTAGAGGAACATGGATCATTGAACATAATAATTAATAAAACACACATTTATTAGGCCAACTAGGTTACGCCCGTAACACTTTAGGCTACCTAGTCAGCCTCCCTATGAACATAGATATGAATTAGCACTTAAAAAAGACCAAATTTATCACTTGCCACATCATATTTTTAAAAATATAGAAATTGTAAAATACCTCAATTCAATTTTTATTTGGTGGACTAGCAACCATAGACAATCCAAATAGTCTAAGGCCCACTAACTTTTTATTGATTAACTAAATACTAGCACTTCACCCGTGCGTTGTGCGTTGCACGGAATTATTATATTAAATAGTGCACACCACAATATAAGTATACAAAATATCAAATATTATTATGATTGTAGTAAGTAGTGCACACCACAATATAAGTATAAATACATTATATGCTACAGTATTTGTGTACATAAAGTGCTCGATCTCTTAAAGCTTAAATAGAACATCAAAATTATAAATTTTAAAGATTTTCTTATAACACTACATTTATTCATCATTATATATCATAACTTTTATTGATTGTCATGGATTTTGGAACTAATAATGATTCAACTATTGCATATGACTTTTATTTATTGTTTTAGAAATTGGAACTAATAAATTAGTGGCAATCTTAAAATCAATATTTTAATATCTATATCTATTTGAATACTTGTGCTTTCAATACATGATCTTCATTATTTTTTAATAATCAATCTAGTACGTATCAGTGTATACAGTATATGCGTTATATTTTTATATTACTTCATAACTTGGTATAATATTGGAAATTTAATAATTTTCTTATATACAATAAAATCTAATATGAGCTATACGCCTATACCTATCGAATAATTTTTTGAGCATATGGAAATTGTCTGGTAACAATTAATACTCTTCTGATTAAATTTAACATTTCAAATCTTAAACCAAAATAATTAACAAATTCGGTATATACGCTCAAGATTATAAGTAAATAGAAGTAATAAATTTTTTTTATCAATTCAAGACTCGAAAGATAGTTTAATTATTGATTCAGGACCGAAAATATCATACAATTCTCAATCTATGATCTCAATATTAGGTCCTAGATTGAAATTTTTTATCTTTCGGATCCTGAATTGACAAATCATGTTTCGAATCTTGAATTGATAATTAAACTATCTTTTGGGTCTTGAATCGACAATTCTCCCAGTAATAAATTACTTTTCTGCTATTTTGTAAGTTATATCGATAAATAAGAAATTTATGTAATGTTGTAGATTTAATATATTTGTATTATTATTAATTTAAGATTATTTTATACAATTAAATAAATTATTATTTTTAATCTTAAAAAAAAATCATTTTAGAATTGGAGTTTTGGCCTGTAGCAACTGATATAACTCCTACCCACATTAATGTTAATTATTTCCAGTTCCGGTCTTCTTTCAGCTCATATTTGAAGTATATAAAAATTCTGATGATAGCTGGACTCCATTTTAAATGAATAAAAGTTAGTATAATAATTTTTAGATTTGAATTTTATTGTGTAGTATTTAAAAATATAGTAATGTGATGTTTTATTTTCTCTGTTTGCATGTTTTTAAGCTTGCATGATATATGAGCGGTAAAATTGCCAAGTTGCCGCTAAAATAACAGTAATTTGGCTATTCTTATTTAGTATACTAGAATTTCACCCGTGCGTTGCACGGAAATAATTTAAAATTATTTAATATTTATATTTATTTTAAAATATAGACTTCCATTTATTAGGATATTTTATTTAATTCCTTCATTTAAAAACATTTACAATTTGAAACATTGAGCATGAAATGTTCATGAACGAAAGTAAATTTATATGAAAAAATGTACTCTACAACGTATAAAAAAATAGTTAAATTATTTTTAATGTAAGAATTATGTTCTATTTATTTATTCATTTTACATTTAATACCCTCGAAACAATTATTTATTTTTTATAAATTAGAAGCATTAGTTAATATATATAGGAGAACACATTGCTAACGACCTATAAATATTGATGCAAAATTAATTAAAAAATTACCTTATTACGTATATTGACATAAATATAAAAGATATCCATCAATAGAGATACTTATACTATGCATAATGAATGATACATAATAATAATAATAATAATCATAATAATAATTGTGGATAAAAGTAATAAAATGAAATGATAATTTTAATGTATGAAAATAATACTCCCTCCGTCCCATTGAAGTAGTCCCATTTCCCATTTTTGTTTGTCCCATAAATTAGTCCCATTTTCCTAAAATGGCAAATTTTTTCACACTCACCAATAAAATATTAATTCCACTACACACACAACCCTTAATTTCCGTGCCGAAAAGAAATGGGACTACTCTAATGGGACGGAGGGAGTATTAAATTAATAGATAGAGCATTATGTTATTATTATTGGTAGTGATTTGCATAAGCAGGAAAATTTTAAAAAAATCATAATCTAATAAAAAGATAATGAATGATGAATATGCTCGGTAAAAGAAAATGTACATATATGTTCATATATATGTTCTATTAATTTTATATTACATTTCCTTCAGAATTTGACCTTTTCACATTTCCTATTACATTTCCTTAATAATTTATTTTTCATGCACCTTCAATTATCCTCTGTTTCTCCCTCTATCTTTCTTTTCTCATCGTTGTGCACACCCTATATTTGATAAATCCAACAATTGATTTTTAGTTGGTTAGTTCTTGCGTTGCTTCACTAAGATTTTGGTCCATTCCTCTGCCATCCGTACAATATATTTCCCCGTCCTGTCCAAATTGTCTCACTTTTTTTTTTGGTCCCACTTTATTAGTCACATTTCTATAAATGATAAATTTTTTATACTCAATAATAAAATATTAATTCCACACAACTTAGTCAACACTCACATTCCTTGTTATTGTGTCTGGTCAAACTGGAACAATTCGGACGAAGGGAGTTATTAATTTGTATATAATATATATTTGAGATATCATATATTCAAATTTAATATTGAGAATGATTTGAGATTTATTTAACTTATATCAAAGTATAAAGAAAAAAGTTTTGAAATACTTCTCCGTTCTGGATCATTAGTCTCATTTGTTTTTTTTACACAAGTGCGTATAGTGAAATTAATATTTTATTTGTGTAAGCAGATTTTTTTTTCTACTTTAGGACATGAGACTAATTTTGCGTGACAGTTGAAAATGAACTAATAAGGCGGGACAGAGGGAGTATTGAATATTAGAGTTTCAAATTAAATGAAAATTTAAATAACTACTAAAATTACGGCATTAAAAATAAATTTTAATCTTTAAAAATGATGATTAAAAATGATCATTGTTGTATTTAAATATGCCCCCACAGCCACAAATCGTTCTCTCTCTCTCTCTCTCTCTCTCCCTCATTTCTACTACGATTTCCAAGGTGACAGCTTTTCCCTTTCCCATACACATTTATGTCTTCTCAAACTTTTCATTTCATCAAGTTACCCCCTTCTGAACACATTTATATATTTTTTTCTCTGTTTGAATGTCTTCAATGGCGGAGTTCAAGCTTTAAATGTGTTTTATCTGTAATATACACGTATATATATCACAATTTTGAAATTTAGGTATGCATATTGTAGATAAAGTTTAACTTTATATGATTTTTTTGTTAAAATTTCATCACGAATACTGATGAGGTTTTAGTTTATAATTCGTCGTTAACTTCATCCCCTTTTTTTTAGTTTCTTATAAGACAGTCATTTTGTTCATCGATCTAATACTTCTTTCGTTCCAAGTTTCTTCCAAAGCTGGTGTTGAGTTATTTTTTTGTTGGCCGATTGATTTTTTAAGGTATCGAGTACATTATTCTATTCAAATAATATTATTTGATTTTTTCTGCATGATTGTGTATTTTAGTGAAGTTCTTTCGTGAATTATCAAAGATTCAAAGGCTTAAAAGAACATAATGAGGCATCATTTTTTTTTTAAAAAATAAGAACTCTACTCACCAATCGATAAGAGTCTTTTTTAAAAGTAAAATAGATTGATATCTATACATGATATTTATAATACGCTTCTTTGCTCTACTAATTCACCCAATATCCTGCTCAAACTTCGTAGATCCCCATTTCTACTATTTCTCTCGGTTGTATCGCCACACACCATTTTCATGGTTACCTCAGACAAGAAAGCTTCCAAACTTTATTTTGAAGAATGGTGTTGCTGACAAATTTTGTGGCTCAAGACTTGGAGTCCCTGTCCCTGCAACTATGTTAAGAAAGCTCCAAAGTTAATTTCCTCCATATTTTTATACTTTGTTCCAAAACTCCGATGAATTAATTCATTCACGCCTTCCTTTCGGAAAGCTGCCCCCGCGACACATGGTAGGGAGCCTTCTCGAGGAGCTTCAAGTAGATGAAGCTTCGGACGAAAGAAGGTATTACATGGAGAAAATTAAAAATTCTCATAAATATAAATATGGCTATTTGACTATTATAATACTTTGAGCTTGTTAAATACACATTTCAATATTTACCTTCTGATGCATCATCTTGATTTGTGTTTGAATACATCCTCTTGATTTGTCTTTAAATATTACTTTTCAGGTGCTGAAATTGAATGGAAGTTGCTGAGAATCGATTCTGCAGGATATGAAAAAACATATCAATTCTTTATGCTAGTAGTATAAGAGAAATGGGAAATAAAATTATGATTTTATGAATAAAGAACAATGAAATGATATCCAAATATTCAAATAAAAGTGTAGTTGTGATTGTATTTATAGATTGATAGAGTATTCAAATTTTAAAAACAACAAATGATCAATTTTGGACCATAAATTTTGCTGCACACGTGGATCAATCTTCACCATATCATGACATGTGCATGAATTGTGCAGGATTTGGTGGTAAATTTTCCGCTCGTGCTACAGTTATTGACTACTGCGATTTAGTATTATTATAGATTAATAGATAGATAGATATTGTGACACTTGTCATTCTTTTATTGGTTCGTTAATATTTTTTACATTTATAACAGTAAAATTGATATATCTTTTATATAATATCATATCAATAAATAATAAATATACCAAAATTCATAATTTTGAATTTTGTAGGAATAGAGACTAATTTTGATATATACATATATGTATATATATTATTTTTAAATTTATATTATATATATACTAAATTAATTTTATATGTAATACTTTTATATCAATTTAGTTCCAATAATATTTAGTTATTTATATTTAATTTTTCACTTTAATTTAGTCAATTTTTTTGATAAAATGAATATCATCAATTATTTTATTTTTTTATTGATCCAATTACAAAACATATTTTTATTTAAAAAATAAAATAAAATCAAATAAAAGAATTTTATATAATGATGTGGTTGGGTGATTATTGATAAACTTTGCAAAATTTTCATGGTTGGGTTGATTGATGTGGATGAAAGAGAAACTAATTAAATATTATTGTGGTTAGATAGTTGGGTGGTTAATTTGGTTACTAATAAACATAGTCTAAGTTTTATTTGGTCATATGCGACCAATTATTATTTTGTGCCATACATATATGTAACATCTCATACTATAGACCAGATCGAAGGTAATAATTTTATTTTAAATATACAAAAGTAAACGAGATGTTTCCTTAAAACAAGAATTTGCCTAAAACTTGTATTAATTTATGGTTAGCCGGACTAAAAATCTAGTCTAGCCAATAATTATGGCACCAAATTGGGGATGTACGGATATCGATATCAACGCCTAGTAATTAAATGTTTGGTATCTAAATTTACAAATAATCATTCAATGCTAATAACTTGTGTTCAAGTTCAACCATCTGGTACAGATTTTTCACGTTAGTGTTAGTAGAATTTTTTTTTATAAATAAGAGAACATGAGATGTATATTCCAAAGCAAATATTATCTATATCAAAATATTTTACTCCATTCTTAGAAAATGGATGTTCTCCCCTTCATATTTACAGCTTTTTTATCAGCATTGTTATTATGGTCACTCCACAAATGTTTCTCCAACCCTAAAGAGGGTAAAAACTCCTTACCACCATCGCCACCAAAGCTACCCATACTCGGAAATCTCCACCAAATCGGCTCACTCCCTCACCGGAGCCTCCATTCCTTGGCCCGAAAATATGGACCGCTCATGCTTCTTCACTTGGGACGCGTGCCAGTTTTGATTATTTCCTCAGCTGATGCAGCTTCCGAAATCTTGAAAACCCATGATGTCACCTTTGCTAGCCGACCTCAATTCAAGGCTTACAAGAAACTAGCCAATGATGCTAGAAATATCGTATTCTCGCCTTATGGCGATTACTGGAGAAAGCTGAAAAGCACATTTGTTGTTCAGCTTATGAGCAACAAAAGGGTCCAATCATTCCGCCCCATCAGGGAGGATGAAACGGCTCTTCTGGTGAAGAAAATCAGAGAATCTAAAGGGCCGATCAATTTGAGTGAGATGTTTGGCGTGTTCTCTAATGACTTGATTTGTAGATCGGCTTTCGGGTGCAAATTAAGGGAGTTGGGAAATGAGAAGCTGGTGCAGATTGTTTTTGATGCAATGAGGCTTTTAGGGACTATCACTGTTGGTGATTTCATTCCATGGCTCAATTGGATTGATCGTGTACGTGGTTTTGATGAGAGACTGAACACTGTCGCCAAAGATTTTGACAAGTTTGTGGAGGGTGTGATCCAACAACGCGTGGAACAAGGAAAGGGGAAGGCCGGAGATGGAAACAATTTTATTGATATTTTACTGGATGCTCAAAACAACAGCACAATCGGTGATTCCATTGGAAGAGTTGGTATCAAGTCATTAGTGATGGTGAGTGATGTCTAGCTAGTTTCATATGGTAATATACAATTATTAATACATTTATATACATGCAGGATGCAGTTATAGGTGGGACTGATACCATTTCCACAGCGCTAGAATGGGTGATGACGGAACTCTTACGACACCCTAGTGTGATGGAAAAGCTTCAACATGAAATAAGAGAGATTGCTAAAGACAAAGCGAGCATAAGCAATGAGGATCTTGAAAAAATGCATTATATGAAAGCTGTGATTAAGGAAACTTCTCTACTAGCCCCTCGTGTAGCATGCAATGATGTGTACATAAAAGGATACAATGTTTCCAAGGGAACAGTTGTGTTGGTCAATGTATGGGCCATCGCCAGAGACCCTGCATCCTGGGTTGAACCTGAAACTTTTATGCCGGAGAGATTCTTGAACTCTTCGGTGGACTTTAAGGGCTCGAATCTTGAGTTCATCCCATTTGGGGCTGGGAGAAGGGGGTGCCCAGGGATGACATACAGCATGCCTGCGATCGAGTTGGTGTTGGCAAATCTATTGCAGAGATTTAAGTGGGAATTGCCTGATGGGGTAGTTTTAGACACAAGTGACAGCGCTGGACTTTCTACGCATAAAGCTATTCCTCTGGTGGCACTTGCTTCACAGACTACTTGAATATTTCTCATACTATGCAGTAAACTTGTTGCAGAAATAAAATCTTTCTATGCTAATAATCCAATTCCAAACCTAAAAGAGTAGCAACATTGCTAGCTAAATATTAAGATGCCGTTTGGGATGAATACAGAAATTTGTCACTGGATCAATTGATAAGTTCTCACATTCTAATGTACAAGGCAAAAAACCATGATACAAAAATGTAATGCATGAACAGGAAATTGGCTGATACCATACATTATACATATATATATATATATATATTAACTCAAGAATTAGGCTTCAACGCAACATAATTAAATTCAACTGACTTTTTCTGTAACGCCCCGTATTTTTCCAACCCTTTATTTAATAATTTACGAAGCAAATGTTGCTACAACCATTATATTATTAATATCATCAAGCGACTTCTCTATGATATCCGAATTATAGCCGCGAGGACGACTCTATTTATTTAATGTGTTGGGCCAAATTAAATAGGAGCCCACATGAGAATAAATAAAATAGCCCAACCAATTAATTTAGCAAGTCCATGTATATTTCCTTATTTAATTCGTAGTCATCGAATTAATTATCGAGATGAGAATTATAGTCCGGAAAATAATTATTTTAACACCGGCGAGTTATATTATATCGATATTACCTCCGAGGCGAATTCCGGAATTTAAATCCATTAAATGGGATGCCCAATAATTTCGATGCTCATATATATATATATATATATATATATATATATATATATATATATATACACACAAGATGATGATCGATTTTAATCGCGAGCCAATGGACCTATGATCGAGTTGTTGGAATAATTAATTCTCTACTTATTGATTTTATTAGCCATATTATTCCTATTTTAAAGATGAGAATTTAATTAAATATGGGAAGACCCATATTATTATTTTATGTCAAATATTCATACGACGTCCGATTGAGACGATTCGAAATGCCAAGGCAAGAGTTCGAAGAAAGAAAAATTGTCATATCATTTATTTAATCATCGGATGCAAGACCATAGTGATATAATTTAATTAGAGATCATGGGATATATTTATTCCATCATATATGTAGTGATATGATTGCTCTAGCCCCTACTTTGACTATTTACCTACAAGGACAATTAGTTACAAAATGGAATTTAAATCATTAGAGGGCAAACATGGAAAGTATAGTTGTGATCATTACACACTATCAATCAAAGCATGCAACACTACTTTTATACTCCACCCTCTCATATTTCCCTCACCAAAATCGACATACACCCCCCCATAATTGTTGAAAATTCATTTATCTTAGTTCTTGAATTCCATCCCATCATTTCCACCCTTCTTCCCCAAAATCCCTGCACCATTTCTCTCTCTAAACTCCATTAAACCACCTCCAAAAACAGCCCCTTGAAGCTTCCATATCCCACCCTTCCCCCACCTATTGAGCCTCCATTTTTACATAAAGCTTATCTCCTCAACCTTCTCTACGCAATGACGTAAGAAGCCCTATGATCGGAGCACATTGACCTCAAGCACGAAGTGGAATCAAGCTTCAAGTAGGAGAAACGTAATCCCCACGAAGAGAGGAGCAAGAATATGCAAAGATCTAAGCTAGAAGACGTTGGAAGCAACTCGAAAATTTGAAAGAACTATTGTGGCGATTTTCTCCCTTCAAGTAGACAATTTCTACACTCCCTATGACTTCCTTGTTATGAATATGTGATTGCATGTAGGATCAAGAAGTCACAAATTAAATTTTTAAGGGAAATGAATTAGATGAACATGCCTAGGCCTAAGCTTGATTTATGTTGCATATTGATGAGCATAGAACACATATATATGATTGCATGTTTGATCAAGCCTAAGAATCATGACCTTTCATGTTTAAAGTTGATATTCAAACTTGGATGGGTCTGAAAATGATATATATGAAGCTTGGGGATGAGATAATGGCATGTATGTTGAGAAATCATGTGTTGATGAAATTTGAGAGCATGCCCTGTTTTGGACAGAGATTAAAATGAGTACGGCTGATTCTGTGATGGTTGGATTGAGTTGATTTTAGAACTGTATAAACTAGAACGAGTTAGAAATCTGTGGAATTTGGAAATTCATGAATCGGAGTTGTAAAACTCGAGTTTGAAGCATTTTAATAATGTGTGGCAGATTCTGGCAGTTTAAATTTCACGGCCTTAAAAATATATTTCTGCACTTTGGAAAAATCTGATTTTTATAAAATGAACTCTAGACATGTTAATTAGTAATATGTATAAAAATCAAGTTATTTCACTTAGTAGATTAATTGTTAAAAATTCGGGAAGTTGACTCCTGAAATCTGAAAATGCTGAAACTTAATTAGGAGATTGCTTATGTTAGGCTTCACCTTTTTTAAATGAAGATTCATTTTAACGAACCGTCACTTCGAGCACGTGCACATTAAAATCTTGTTTTTATAAAGTTAAAATCAGCCTCATTAGATATCTAGATCATTTTTGTTGTTATCTTGAAAATGGACTAGTTAACTAGGTAATAACTCATATTTTTGGACTTAGAATAATTTGATTAATTTTCAGATTTCACTAAAATATTCTAAGGCCTAAATGCATAATTGCTTCACTTAGTTAATTAAAAATAATTGCTATACGTTGTTAACTAGATCACTAAATCCATTATCCTTAATTAATAACTAATATAGCAATTTGGTATGAACTTGTTAACTAGCTTAATAATTTGACTAAGTTAATAAATCTTGTTTAATAGAATAAAACTTAGAAGTCTTTGAATCTTGTTCTTTATAAATTTCGAATTACATAAATTGTAATTGGGTAATTAATTGAATTAAATTTATTTAAGAACTTAGATAATTATTTTAAGTCAAAGACATTGTAGTAATTTATTCGAACTTTAATTAGGTACTTTAATCTCCAAGAAGGAAGCATCAACTAGCGGTACTAAGTAATTGGATCCATCGAATCATTTGAGGTGGGCACTACTTTATCCTATCAAAATGGTTTTTGCCAAATGCTTTTCCAAAATGATTCTTTGTTTTAAAGCATGTTACACCGCAAATTATTTTTGGCACCGTATGATTATTGTGATGGTATGAATTGGTGGATGAATGATATATTTGGAGATGTGTTGGATCGGGGATGTGGCTACCGCCGTGGTATTGTAAGCCTAATGCATTAGCCCGGATAGTAATAAGACTACCAGTTGGGTAAGGGTGACCAAACCTTACTTGGAAGATAGCGAGTGGCCACTCCTATCTTAACCCTTGTGATTATGTGGATCATGTTAAATATGAATTGTTGATATGTTGGGAAAATGATTATGTGGTGCCTAATTTGAGTGGGAGCTCCCAAGTGAGGAAAATGTTTTATGCGTATACATGAAGCTTTCAATAAAAACTTGTATTATGTATGAGTGTGCGGTGTTTTCATGATATATATATGTATTTGTTTTCGGGACACCGTGACCACTGGGTACATTCGTGTACTTAGCCCCTATGTGCGTTTTCCCTGCATGTAGGTACCGATTGATGAAGGTGAAGGTGACGTTATGAGGAGGGGATCGAAGGAGGAAACCGGAATGATTCTTAATTGTATTAATTGTTCGGTTTGTACTACATTTCGAATCCATTTTGCTTTTGATCATATCTTTTGAATGGCATGTATTGCACCCCTATGATTACTTGGATTTACGATCTAAACTTTCTCAATCTCATTTTGTATTAAGCTTTCAAATACTTGGATGTTTGATTCGCATTTCCTTTAAATCTTGATATGATTCGAATTCTTGAAGGTTTGATTGATTCAATGCTAGTTCATGAAACCTCTTATTATTCCTATGGTTCATTCTTGCCAAAAGCATGCTAATTGTTCTTGTTCTCCTAGCATGATTTAATTCGTTGGTTATGGTATCGAAGCGACGAGCTATGTCTTCATACATAGTCTCATTTGTACTTTGCATTCTTTCAAGCATGACTTAAAATATAGTTCCATCATGCTTCTATAAATTATTTGACTCTATTTTCCGCTGCGAACGAATTATTTGATCTCTGGTCGACCTTTGGTTTAGGAGAGAGAAATATTTTTTATTTTTTTTATTTTTTTTTTAGTTTGAAAAGTTGTTGATGTGGCAGAGACCACAAGTCTTGTGATCATTGTTATTTATGGTCCGAAAAAGAACTAGATTTAAGCATTATTAATAATACGTGAATTAAATATATAATATTTTATTTTTAATATTATGATATATTTAATAAAATTATATATTTTCATATTTTTGGTAAATTTTTAACTAGATTTAATGGGAAATCATCAATATTATGTATTCGTATATTATATAATATAAACTATTTTTTATATTACACATCCAATTATATATATATATGTACATGTATATAGTTTTAATTAAAATATAATGAAGTAAATGAAATAAAACCTACAAAAATAGGAGTTTAATATACAAAATTATTCCATAAAAGAAATTATACTTATATTATTTGGAAAATAGTAAATATAATAAATTAGTAACATAATATTTTTTTTAAAAAATGATAAATATAATTTTGTTACATTTTTACTCCCTCCGTCCCGTTTAAATAGACCCCTTTCTTTTCGGCACGGAATTAAGAGTTGTGAGTGTAGAATGAGTTAGTGGAATGAATATTTTATTATTGAGTGTGAAAATGTTGCTATTTTTGGAAAGGGGCCAATTTAGTTGGGACGCCGAATTCGGTAAGTGGGCCTATTCTAGCGGGACGGAGGGAGTATTATTTTGTATTGTATATCTATGAGAAAATAGTAAATAAAAACTAAACTAATGTATGGAGAAAGTGGCAAATTTGTAATGAAAGGTAACTAATTTGCTTTAGTAGAATAGTAGATTTAGAACATAGTAATTCAGTCTCAAATATGGACTGGTTTAATATTGACTAGGGACTGATTTCATTTTGGCCCATATTCCTCGTTTGAGCCCAAACAATTTTAATTAATTGTATTCTTCAAAATTGAACTAATTGACAAATAAGATATCATTAAGTATTGGGATTAATCCATAATTCATGATATTTCAGCTTAAATTCCACGATAATTAACACCAAAATAGATAGCATGTAAAATATTGCTTTTGTGTGTATCATCAACCTTGGGCACAAGGCATTAAAGGCAGAACAACACACAGATGTAATTAGGTGTACTCATTTTATCTATACTTAATTTGGTCATTTGGAGGTGCCCCACCTCTTTTTCTCTTATGTGTAACCGCATTTACATTGCTTTATTTCAACACGCAAATTAAGTGACTTTATTTTTTTGAATTGACTTTTACTTACAACTTCTCTGATTTTATTCTAATTAATATTTTGTATTTATATAAAATCAATCTTGATCTGCGCTGTCAACTTACAAAAATAATGAATTAGTAAAATCATACATAATAAACAAACACAATTTGTTAGGCAACCTACGTTTAGGGCTACCTAGTAAGCCTCTCCCCTATGCTCATAACTTAAGATTTATTTGGTTCATATGCGACCAAGATCAATATTTTAGTTCCATGAATCTCATATTTTTAAGTGAGTGGCATATTTAAAGTCTAATTCTCTCAAATCCTAATTAATTTTTAACTTAATTTTTTTTAAAAAAAATCTTAATATATATGTGATGATTTCCTTCATATTAGAACCATTTTTTTGTGCAATATATATATATATATATATATATATATATATATAAAGAGAGAGAAGGGATCATGTAAAAAAAAATTCCCCTGTGAGAAAAAAGAATGAATCATATCCATCAGATCTAAAAAAATCAATGGTTGATATTGAATCAAACAACAACTAAAACGCAATGAAGCAACAAAATAATCAAGCAACAACTAAAGCACAATCAAGCAACATTGCAATCAAGCAACGACCTGAATGCAATCAAGCAATGCCGTGAATGCAATCAAGCATCTTTCTCATTTTCTCACGTTAAGAGTTTTCTCACTGTATCCGCTCCCTATATATATATATATATATATAATAATAAATTAAAATTATAAAAAATAAATGATTAACAAAATAAAGTTTTATTAAAAAAATATAAAAATATATGTTGTAGCTCACGAAAGCTCACCATAAGGTGGGCAGCATATCATTTCTCTCTCTCTCTATATATATATGTGACATCTCATAAACCAGAAGGTATCATATTAGATATACAAAAATAAAAATAAAAATAATAAGATGTTTCCTTTAAACAGGAACTAGTATTGCACCCCATGCGATGCGTGGGAATTTAATTATTTGTATTGAAATAATATATATTTATCAACATGTAAATTATAAAATTGTATGATAACATATATAACATAAATTAATATATTATTTATATATGATATTGTAATGATATTCATTTTATTTACTCTGATCTAATTTATCGTTGGCCGGACTATAAGTCTAGCCAATAATTATGGGAGCAAAAATGGGGATGTACATGTTTGGACATACTCCCTCCGTCCCAAGTTTGTCCACATTTCTTTTTTCATCTCTCCCACAATATTAGTCCACTTTCCTAAAATAGCAAATTCTCTACACTCATCAATAAAATATTCATCCCACTACCACTCACATGTATTGGTTATCGTGTCCGGTCAAATGTGGATAATTTGACCGGGACGGAGGGAGTATATAACACCTAGTAATTTACTGCTTTGTATCCAAATTTACAAGAAATCATTGAATGCTAATAAATTTTGGATGTGTAGTTGGGTTTATGGATGAGTTCAAACATCTGATCAGATTTTTTCATTTAAGTGTTTGTAGATATTTTTATATTTTTGTGTATAAATAAGAACATATACCATGAATATAATCAAATATCAAAAGATTTTGTTTCTTACAAAATGAATGCTATACAATCGCATCCCATCATATTTTCAGTATTTTTATCAGCATTCCTATTATGGTCACTCCACAAATGGTTCTCCAACCCTAAAGAGGGTAAAAACTCCTTACCACCATCGCCACCAAAGCTACCCATACTCGGAAATCTCCACCAAATCGGCTCACTCCCTCACCGGAGCCTCCATTCCTTGGCCCTTAAATACGGACCACTCATGCTTCTTCACTTCGGACGCGTTCCAGTTTTGATTGTTTCTTCAGCTGACGCTGCTTCCGAAATCCTGAAAACTCATGAGGTCACCTTTGCTGGCCGACCTCAATTCAAGGCTGCCAAGAAACTTGCCAACGACGCTAAAAATATCGTATTCTCGCCTTATGGCGATTACTGGAGAAAGCTGAAAGGCACATTTAATCTTCAGCTTATGAGCGACAAAAGGGTCCAATCATTCCGTCCCATCAGGGAAGATGAAACGGCTCGTTTGGTGAAGAAAATCAGAGAATCTGAAGGGCCGGTCAATTTGAGTGAGATGTTTGGCGTGTTCTCTAATGACTTGATTTGTAGATCAGCTTTCGGGTGCAAATACAGAGAGCTGGGATATGAGAAGCTGGTGCAGTTGGCTTATGATACAATGGAGCTTTTAGGGACCATCACCATCGGTGATTTCATTCCATGGCTCAATTGGGTTGATCGTGTTCGTGGTTTTGACCAGAGATTGGACAAAGTCGCCAAAGATTTCGATGAGTTTTTGGAGGATGTGATCCAACAACGCATGGAACAAGGAAAGGGGAAGGACGTCGATGCAGGTGGAGATGGGAACAATTTTATTGATATTTTGCTGGATGTTCACTACAAAAACACAACTGCTGATTCTATTGGAAGAGATGGTATCAAGTCATTAGTAATCGTGAGTGACGTCTAGTTTCATTTCATACGGTTATATGTAATACATGCATGTATATACATAAATATGTTTGACATGCAGGATGCAGTTGTAGGTGGGACTGATACCATATCCACAGCGCTTGAATGGGTGATGACTGAACTCTTACGACACCCTAGCTTGATGGAAAAGCTTCAAAATGAAATAAGAGAGATTGCTAAAGACAAAGCGAGCATAAGCAATGAGGATCTTGAAAAAATGAAATATATGAAAGCCGTGATTAAGGAAACTTTTAGATACCACCCTCCAGCCGCCCTACTAGCCCCTCATGTAGCACGCAATGATGTGAACCTAAAAGGATACAATATTTCTGAGGGAACAGTTGTGATGGTCAATGCATGGGCCATCGGCAGAGACCCTGCATCTTGGGATGAACCTGAAACTTTTATGCCGGAGAGATTCTTGAACTCTTCAATGGACTTTAAGGGCTCGAGTTTTGAGTTCATCCCGTATGGGTCCGGGAGAAGGAGCTGTCCGGGGATGACATACAGCATGACTGCAATCGAGTTTGTGTTAGCAAATATATTGCAGAAATTTAAGTGGGAATTGCCTGATGGTGTTGTTTTAGACACAATTGACAGCGCTGGACTTACTACGCATAAAGCTATTCCTCTTGTTGCACTTGCCTCTCACACTACTTGAACATTTCTCATACTCTGTAGTAAGCTTGTAATAAATAATGAAATAATATCTCTATATATATGCTTGCTATACATATAATATGCAATGACGAAGACGAACTTACAATCTGAGTTTTGATCACTAACATTAATGTTTCATGTTCTGGTAAGTGCAAGTTTGTGGACTCAACATTACCTTATTTTATTCTAATTTTGAAAATGAGCGTAATCATATTTGATGCGCATGGGGTAATTAAACTCCACTTGTGCATACTAGTTGGTAACTTAATTTATACAAGAATACATAATTAAAGCTATACTATACGCCTTGCAATCGGGATGCGAGAGATTCAAGGTATTGATGGGATTTGGATTTGAGATCTTCAAATTCGAGCTATACCACTAAATCATTTTGTGGTGGAGTGAGGAGGTGACAGGTCATGGTGATTCAAATGCTTATAGTAGCAGTCTCATGAGTAGCTTTAGCTCGAGCTTTTATCTAAACTGTGTTGGACAAAATATATTTGATTATAATTCTTATTCTTGTATCACATTATTTATGCATTATGCATTTTTTTTCTATAACGAGAATGACCCGCAACTGACATCATATATATATATACACGATTAAACATCTATGTTAGAGATAAAATCACAGTTAAATACCATACATAAATCCCAACGAATGGAATTTGTCTTTGGTGAGTGCGTCAATTCGTTGAATAGCCTCTTGGTTAAGATAGTTTTTATAATCTCCAACAACCCCTTTTCTAAAGAATGAATTATATGGCGATGGGAACCAAGTTGGAGACTCCTCGGACTTGTTTACTTCATGCCCACTTAGTTTTTCAATGCTACAATCCTTCACAATCTCTTCCACCTCATCTTCTCCTTCAAATGGACATCCTAAGAAATCACCAAATTTCTTAACACAACCACATGGGTCTTCCATCACCTCCTCGTAAGTCACGAACATCACATGATTCGGCCTCCTCTCGCTCAGTTGTTTGTACTCAATCACGTGTTCGTAGTAGGGCCCTGAGGGGAAGACCCCACGGCAGAACTGCTCAACCGCCATCTCCAGTGACCATGGCTCTACCTTACTAGTCAAGTTCAACTTGTTGGCAAAATGCCACGTGGAAATGAGGGTGTCCTTAGGGTTTCGTGTCAAGTAAACTACGCGACACTCGCAGGAGTCGAGGGTTTTAGCCAGATGCTGGTAAGGGATGTGGGTGCCAAATATCCGACGCTTGTCGGATGGGGCGGTGGCCATGATTGGCGGCTCATTGGAATCAGCAAAAACTTGAGCTTCTAAGAAGGGGACCAGATCATGGGGATTATGGAGGGCCAACCTGTGTTTGGATGATCTATTGAGGATGGAGTAGAGTAGAGCTTTAAGCCAAGTGGTGCCTGATTTGGGAAAAGTAACCAAAATTACGTCACTCGAGAGTGGGGTGAAATTGTTGATAATGCGATTGATTGGTTTGATGAACTGAGGCATATGCCAAAACCCTCCAATTTGGTAGACATAGTTATCCTCCCACCATTTTTGTTTTGGCAGAAATGATAACTCCGGGTCTAACTCAAGATTCTCCATCAAAGTCTTGCACAAGCACAATCACTCCAATAAAACATATAGTATTATATAGTCACAAGGTAAGAAGCCTAGAATATGGGCATTATTAGTCTACACTTAAACTAGATGTACTTTTCTTTATTAGATGGGACCAGTCTAATTGTTGGTAATCGTAATCGTAATAACTCAAACTTTGACTGCTGGACAGAGTTATGACCGGAGAGAGTGATGAAGTCTCGATCTTTGCATCCTAGGGCTCACTACGGTTGAAGAAACGTCCAACCTTCGTGGTAGAGTGAGAAAGAGAGTAGTAGGTAGGGATCACATGTGTGGGATTGGTGAGAAAGATTGAGAAAAATAAAGGAGATAAAGTATATGGAGAGAGAAAATATATATAGAAATATCGCAATATTGATTATAAAATAATTATATAATATAAATTTTGACGACCAACTAAACATTAGGAGACATTCCAATCCCATCTAATGCATAATAATTTTTACAACCATAGTTTTGACTATAATTAATTTTCTTTTAGGTGAGCCGTAATTAATTAATCATGCACAATTACTCGAGTAAAACATGTTATATAGTCATGGGCAATATTAGTTTACCCTTAAATTAGATGTATAACTTATCTTTATTAAAGGGGACCAACTAGTTATTAGCTTAGGCAATAATTAATTGATAAGATTGAGCGTTCTAGTAAAAATACTGTGTCTATAATTATTTGATTATGAGCTTGAGAATAACGAGACACTCCTTCCTTATTTAAAATTGCGTACACCAATTAAAAGAAAAGGAAAAAAAAAAGTGAGTGTAGTTGTAACCAATCTCATAGAAATGATTCAGTAATTTACTTATAATCAATTGATTATAATTTTGAGTAATATTAAATACACTCTAACCTATTTTGTAACACCCCGGCCCCAAGCCCGAATGAGCTCACCCAAGGTCGGTCACATTATTCACCAATAGCTTGGACTAGCTTTCAGATTGTTGGTTGACCCCACAAACTGTTGGGGAATTGCCAACTCGACATTAGTATGACCCAAATCGGTTTATGGGTAAAAAGACAAGTGGCAACTTGATTTTGACAGAAAAATGTATTTTTGAGTATTTTTTATATGTGTTATAAAAAGTGGGTATTCTTGAAATGCCAATTAGTGTTTTAGGGTATTTTGTGATTTCTCTCTAAAAATAAGATGTTGATGCATAATTTGTTATGTAATAAAATCTTGACATTGTAGATTTGGTATTTTATAATTTTTATATAAAATGTTATTTTATGCAATGGTGCAATTTTGATGTTTATTTTGCAATTATATTCTTTATGTTCTATTAATCAGAAAAATATATTATTTTTTTATAAAAATAATGGGGTTAATTGCAATTTAATTCCCAACGTTTGCTCATTTTTGTAAAAATAACCTAATATTTACATAATTGCAAATTAATTCCTAACGTTTGTCTATTTTTGCAATTTAATTCCTAACATTCCAAAACATGCAATTCAATTCCTATCCTTACTCCATTTTCGCAATTTAATTCCCAACATCACAAATTTACATTTTAATTCCTAGAATTTATTAAATTATATTTTTAAATACTAAAAACTATCTATTTTTTGAATTTTAATTAAAAAATAACCAAGCACCTTACATATATTCCTAATATATTTTCTTAATTTCTTGAAAAAATTATTAGTTCTTAAAATTTGTTCAATTTTAAAATTTAATTTCTAATTAATATTTATTTTTTATAATTCAACTCATAAATATTAAAAATCTAAATATAAAATTATTAATATTAGTTTTTTTAAGAAAAACTTGCATCCATTATTTTTCTTAAATAGATTAATGTAGGAATTAAATTAAAAAATTGAAACATTAACTTATAATGTAATTTTATATAAAAACGAACAGACTTTATGAAAAAAAATTTTTCTGCAAAAAATAAAAATAAAAATTAGGAGTTAAAATATAATTTTATAAATGTTAGATTATTTTTTAATTAAATTGCAAAATGGATAAACTTTAGTAGATAAAATATAATTTAATATAAATTAGGGAATAAAACACAACTTTTAAAATATGGGGAATTAAAATGCATACCTTATATATGTTGGGCGTTAAATTGCTAAAATAAACAAACGTTAGGAATTAAATTGCTTGTTTGGAACGTTAGGAATTAAATTGCAAAAATAGACAAACGTTAGGAATTAAACTGCAATTATGTAAACATTGGGTTATTTTTGCAAAAATGAGCAAACATTAGGAATTAAATTGCAATTAACCCAAAATAATGCAATGAGATGTAATATCATAAGTTGTTTAACCATATCTATTCAATTCTTTTAAATTTTTTATGTTTATTTAATTACTATTGATTTTTTTTTCCTTTTGGTGCGTGGTGGTAGGAGGCCAAGAGTCATCTCACTTTGACAGTCTTTATTCATTAATGTTATTACTAAATTATATCAAAGGCAATATAGTAATTTTGTATTTGATTTATAATTAATTATATTAATTAATACACAGGACCAAACCCTGTAATTTCTGGTACCATGTACGATGAATATAGATGATGCCCTACTTTATTATTATAATAATAAATAAAAAATTAATTAAATTTAATATAAGTATAAATTATGGCTCAGATAATCTTTAATTAACAATTGTTCAAAAATTATAAATCCCAAAAAACTTATGTTCTTTTCTTGGAAATTGTGTGAGTTTTAATTATATTCATCAATAAACAAGTCCTAAATAAAAATAATAAATTTAAATATGATATAAACTAAAATGCATAACTATCATTTACAGATAATTTCATAATTCTCTTTTATTTTTTAACCAAACTCACCACTAAGAATCTCACAATCTATTTCTTAAAAAATAACTAACATTCTATAAGATTTTTTTTTTCAATTCAAGAACATATTTTCAAATTCTTTTAAAAAGACTAATCACATTTTTAATTATAAAATAACTAATCTAATATTGTGAAGAAGAGTATTGTGATATCTTATCATATATTCTTATTTGAATTTTTAAACTTATATAAGGCAAAATATAAATTTAAGTCATCTACTATTTTATTTTAATTGAGTTAAAGATGAATTTATTTATTTTAGGATTAAAATGATTTTGTAAATTCGGTGCTAAAATAAATTAATAATATATTTATACTAACATATACTATAAAATTGGTACCCAATATTTTTGGGGCCCCGGTGCGGCGCACTTCCTTCACGGCCTCAAGGTCAGCCCCGTTAATACATTATGACCAATAACTTTATGGTTATTTAGCAACATAAAAATAATAATTGCATTAATTGTTCATTAATTGAATTATTTAATTCATTAATTATGAAGTGAATATATATATATATATATACATATATATATAGTTTCAGATGTTAACCACTTCCCAAATATTACATGTTACCTCATTGTCGGTGCATTATCTAGACAATAATTACATTATCTAGGCCATATGCGGTACATTACGAAGATAATGTACAAACTGATAGATAATGTAATGCAATAATAATGTAATACATTATCTTCGTAATGTACTGCATATGGCCTAGATAATGTAATTAGCTTGTCTAGATAATGCACCGACAATGAGGTAACAGGTAACATCTGGGAAGTGGTTAACATGTGAATGCATCCCTATATATATAGGGAGTGGATCCAGTGAGAAAATTCTTAACGTGAGAAAGTGAGAAAGATGCTTGATTGCATTCACGACATTGCTTGATTGTATTCGAGTCATTGCTTGATTACAATGTTGCTTGATCATGCTTTAGTTATTGCTTGATTATTTTGTTGCTTGATTGTGTTTTAGTTGTTGCTTGATTAAATATCAACCATTGATTTTTTTAGATCTGATGGACATGATTCATTCTTTTTTCTCACAGGAGGATTTTTTTTACATGATCCCTCCTATATATATATTATGGTCTGGTAGATGACGGTTTCCCTCTAAGAATCTAGTTTGTGCAATGTTTATGACATAATTTTATATTCCCTCCGTCCCGGCTGAATTGTCCCGAGTTGACCGGGCATAATTACCAAGGAGTGTGATTGTAAAGTAAGTTGAGTTGAATTAATATTTTATTATTGAGTGTGAAAAAATTGCCTTTTTAAATAATGAGACAATCTCAGGAACACAAATCCATCGTCAAAACTCGGATTTACGGACGGAAATTCTAGATTCAACACTAAACTCTCACAAATTCGAATTGGTAACATCTTACCTTCTTTCTATGATAACTTCGTCCTCGTTCCTCCTCACGGTCGCTGCTTTATATCAATACAAAGCTCGCGAGATAGACTTTCAAATGGTGGTGGTGGCTGGTCGAATGGTGGTCGGAGGCGGCCGGAATCTTGCCGGAAAGATGGCGGGTTTGGGTGGGTTTTCTAAAAATGGAGCAGCTTACTCTCTCTCTCTCTAGCTTATAGCATAAGGTGAAAAAAGCTTATAGTATATCTCTCAGCCTATATATACACTCTCCTCATAATATAATGTATGTAATATGCATATAAACATATATATATATAACCTAGATTTCATATAATTTCCAATGTACATCATAATTAAATCTTATTGTTTCCAAGATTTCCCCTTTCCTCAATATACATGATAAATCATATCATTTTCTCAATTCAATAATAATACAAATCTCATTATTTCAATGCTTCTCAATCCGAAATAATTAATATCAATGCTCTCAATTTAAATAAAATTCTCTTTATTGATTCCGAGTAATAGTACATGGTCAAAATATTACACGGGGTGTTACAAAATATGTAATAATGAAGTACGCGGAGGATAAAATGAAAATGAAATTTATTTGAGGGAGATACCATCAGACTAAATGACAATGATACCCTTAAATATGTAATAATGAAGTTCGCGGAGGATAAAATGAAGACGGAAATTATTAAAGCATGACCGCAGATTTTGTGAAATCAAAGGCTGAGATTTATTCTCATTTCTTACATTAACATCTATTCTCATATGATCTAACCCCCCTCTCTCTCTCTCTATATATATATATATATATATATATAGGGACGCATTTATATGTTAACCACTCCCCAGATGTTACCTACAGACCTCATTTGGCGGTGCATTATCTAGACAAGCTAACTACATTATCTAGGCAATATATGGTACATTACGAAGATAATGTAGTACATTATTTGCATTACATTATCTATTACAATTTGTACATTATCTTTCGTAATGTACCATATATTGCCTAGATAATGTAGTTAGCTTGTCTAGATAATGCACCGTCAAATGAGGTCTGTAGGTAACATCTGGGGAGTGGTTAACATATGATTACAACTCTCTCTCTCTCTCTCTCTATATATATATATATATATAGAGTAGTGATCATATGAGAATAGTTTTTTGTATGAGAAATGAGAATAAATCTTAGCTTTTGATTTTGTGATTTCAACGTTCATGATCTATTTCACTCCGTGTGCAGTTTTCCTCGATTATCCTGCAGTTTTGCAAAATTAAGGTTATTGCTGTAATTTTAGCTTTTTTTAAATCTGAAATAGTATCTCATTAGATTTTTTATTCCTTTCTTCGCGCGATTTGATTTCTTCTTCCTTCTTCGTTCGATTTGATTTATATTTCTTCTGTCGATCAGGTGAGAATATGAGTTACTATGAGAAATAAGAATAGATCTCGCGCGTCCATCTCATCAAATCGACGAACATGATTCATTCTCAGCAAATTGAAAAACGCGGCATTTTTGCCCCAATATCCTGCAGTTTTAGCCTTTAATGGCTAAAACTGTAAAAAAAACTCAAACACAAACAGCAACCTGCATTTTAAGCCCGATTTACTTCATTTTTAGCCCAATTTACTTCATTTTTAGCCCGATTTACTTCATTTTTACATAAATACGAATTAAAAAAAATTAAACATCTTCTTCAAAGCAGCAACCCAATCGTAGTCTCTATAAAACAAAATACCAACATCAACAGTTCTAAAAACTCTGCCCTTAAAATGCTTCATCTCATCAACACACTTTGGAATAAATGAACATGTAAGATGCAAAAATGCACAAAGTTAATACTAAAGATGCACAATATAATAGTAAAAATGAACGTCGATTTGAATACACACTTTGGAATAAATGAACCTGTAAGATACAAAAATGCACAAAGTTAACACTAAAGATGCACAATATAATAGTAAAAATGAACGTCGATCTGAATAAAACAATTTTTTTTAAACTATATTCATGTACAATAAACAAAGTCGAGACCGAACACGAATGCGAAATCCAGAAACAAAGAAAAAAATCTGATCGACAGAAGAAATATAAATCAAATCGAACGAAGAAGGAAGAAGAAATCAAATCGCGCGAAGGAATAAAAAATCTAATGAGATACTATTTCAGATTTAAAAAAAAGCTAAAATTACAAAAATAATCTTAATTTTGCAAAACTGCAGGATAATCGAGGAAAACTGCACACGGAGTGAAATAGATCATGAGCGTTGAAATCACAAAATCAAAAGCTGAGATTTATTCTCATTTCTCATACTAAAAACTATTCTCATATGATCACTACTCTCTTTCTCTCTCTCTATATATATATATATATATATATATATAGGGGTGCGTTCATGGCTGAACCCCTGTAAGTGTTTGAACTAAGACCAAATCTACACCCTAGATTATCAAAACTAACGTTCCAGATTAATCACTAAACGATATCATTGTTAATAGTTTTAATGATCATTGAAAGGGTATATTTGTCCTAAATACAAATTTTGCAGCGCGTGGGATATTGGTGCCCGTTTTTTCGGCGAAAATTTAGTGCAATTAAATCAGCACGTCTCTTATTTCATTAATTATCTAAAATAAAACTACCTAACCTCATTTAATTCAAATTTTTTCACTTTTTACCGCCCACAGCAAAAATCTTTTGGGTAAAAACTAGGGCTGAAAACCACCTTCTTCACCGCCGTTTCTACAGCGTCGCGTTTTTTCTACAGATTTTTCCGGTTACAAACAAGAGAAATCGTCTGGAGCAACTACAAAAAAACATTCACACACCGCGCCTAACCACCGTAATAGTTTGGAGTGTATTATCAGTTCGTTAAAGGGGTATGTTATTACTCATAGACATTTATTCAACGATTCAAAATCATTTCAGCAAATGATTTATTTTTTGTAATTGTTGTTGAATGTATCATAGTAAACAGGAAAACCATGGCTCCGAAGAAGAAGACCGGAAACAATGCCTCAACCTCAGGTTTTTTTTTTTTTTTTTTTTCGTATAATAAATATTTAGAACATCGATTCAAATAATTTTGTTTCAGTATGAATGTTTGGAACATGTTTTTTTTCAATTTTAGAACCATATTAATTAAAATAATTAAAACTAGAGTTTTTTCCTTATGTCGATTGACTAATTGTGTTTATTTAATGCGACAATATTTATTTCTCAATGAACACGGATGAAATGTTGTTTGTTTTTTTTTGTATAAATAATTTTTAGGTTGTTATATAAATATTATTGTCTTTGCCCATTTGTAAATTTATATTAGATCATTGTTTGTGTAACTTATTAATCATTGTTTGTACATCTGAAAATCAAACGTATAAGATAAAATTTAAAATTGTGCATTTGATTCCTAGATTTGTCCTTTATGTTAATTGTTTATGTGAGCAAATGTTATTGAAAATCTTTGTTTCTAAATTTTCTTTTAAATCATTGTTTTGCAAAGAATTTGTCATTTATAAATTTGTATTGTGATACATTTTTTGTTTGAATGCTACGTGTGAAGTCATTGATCATCATTTGAAATTACAATAATCATTAAATAGGTAGATACATGATAATAGTTTTAATATTATAGTTAAAATTGTATGTGTTAATTGATCATTGTTTAAGTTTTATAAGATCAGTTCTCATTTGTATATTTATCATTGTCTTAACTAAGTGATTTACTTTTGGTCAATTGTATATTTTGTGTATTTATTTCTACCAAATACTGGTTCATTTATAAATATAAACTGTCATTATAATATTTTATCATTGTTTAATAATTAACATGTCATTGTTTGTGTAATATATTAATCATTATTTGTAAATCTGAAGATCAAGTGTAAAAGAGATAATTTAAAAGTCTGCATTTGAATCCAAGTTTTGTATTTTATGTTTGTTGTTTAAGTGAGTTTTATATTATTGTATATGTATACAATTCATCATTGGTGTATAATATGGTGGTTTTTTTTAAAAATAATTTTGTATTGTGATACATTTTTTGTTTGAATGCTATATGTTTGAAGTCATTGATCATCATCTGAACTTACAATAATCATTAAATATGTAGATACATGATCATTTTTAAATGTTATAGTTAAAATTGTATGTATTATTTGATCATTGTTTAAGTTGTAAAAGATCAAAAAAGGTTTACCGATATCTCCGAGCAAAATTCTGCACCGAATTAATGTTGTCGGAAAACAACGTCTGCACCCTTAAGAATCTGAAGGAAGCAAGTGATTATCTGAAAGTCGAACAAGACAACATCCAAGTGGACATTAAGGAGTATTTTGAGGGTTACTTGGATGGGAATGCATAGGTAGTGGATAATTGTTGAAAACAATATTTAATATGTTTAAGTATGCTTGACTTTTATATTCTAGACAGTTTCATTAGTTTTAATATTTTCGATTGACTGAAACATATAATTTATATTTTTTGGGTACTAATATTATGGCATTGGATATAAGGTGAACGTATTATATAAAAATTTTTAATATAAATCCAACAAATGTACATTGATATGATGTAATTGGGTAAAATCAAAATTACATTAAAAAATAATTTGCTTAGTTTTAAAAATTAATGATATACAAATCAAATAACAATGACAAACACAATTTATAATGATGATGTATAGAAAGTATGTTAATTTATATATAAATAAACTAAATACGCAAAAAAAAAAAATAACATTAACATAATAAATAAGAAAAATAAAAGAACAATCTAAATATTTAATGTTTTTATATATTATTTGTATGCGAAAAATATTGAAAAAAATATGCTGATTATAATATCAAAAAACAAAAAAATAGAACATCATAAAAATGGTTTAATGGAAATTTACTAATTCAATGACATATCCTAAAAACAACAATGATATAAACAATGATATATAATGATTATAGTATAACAAATTAAATATTCACCGAAATACTGATTAGAAAGTGAGTAAATACGAACAAAATAAAACATAAAATATTAAATTAAAAAACTAAAAGTACAATATAAATATTTAAAATTTTTATATATTCTTTGTATGCGAACACAATTTGAATACGTTTGGTAATTATGATACTAATACAACTACAATAAACAACATGGTAAAAAAGGCATTAATGAAAAATGTAAACAATCAATGACATAATCTGTACGAAACAATGATAATATAAACCATATATGCGTATGTCAAACCCAGCTTGTTTGGCATAATCCTCATAAAACTTCATTGCAACCTCCAATGATATAAACGATTTACCCACATACGGCTTCGAATCATCATCGCATATAGGTAAATAAGATTCTGAAAAAATTTAAAAAATATATAATCTAATCAGAAAAAAAAAACAGTAAAAACAATGATTTTGAAAAGACTATACAATGATAAATAAAATGTGTACAAATGACAATACAAACAATACAAATAGAACCACAAAGAATACATAGTTGACTACACGAGAAAGTTTAAAAAAACCTAGAAAAAGACGAAAGAAAAAATTATTAAAACTTATTAACACAAAATTCACACAGTACAGTAAACGAGTTCAAAAAAAAACAAAGAAACATGTAGAATATTAACATATAATGCGAATAAACAACACAATGGAGGAAGTCGACCAAACAACACAAAATAACAACGACGATGAAACCTTAATAACAAAGTAAATGAACGATTGAGTGAAAAACTTAAAAACAACGAGCAAAATAAAAAGGATGAATAAAATAATATAAAGAAAATACAATGTATTATATAGAATAGAAGAAAGAAAACCTGGAAAATCATTAGCGGCAGGTTGGACCTCCATTAGAATAATGAAGAACAGAATGAACAATGAAGAAGACGACGAGTATGAATATTTCGACAGATTTTAGTTAATAAACGATAATACAAAGATACATGAAAGGAAAAATAAAAAAAGAATCCAAAATATACAATATCTATGATTAATAGCATATTATTAGGAAACTACCATAACAATAAATGATTCTATAATATATAAATTTAAGTTATACCAAATACACCCTTAATGTATTAAAAATAGAAAATATCAATTTACACATGTCAAAATCTTAGCCATTAAAATATTTAAATCAAACGGTTATAAAAAAGTTCATTGTTCACACAAAAGATAAGAGTTCGGATTTGAACGCTCCTCTATATATATATATATATATATTATGGTCTGGTAGATGACGGTTTCCCGAATCTAGTTTGTGCAATGTTTATGACATATTTTATAGAAAGAAGGATTCTAACACCAAAAAAAATTATTATTATATAAAGAAGCCGATCCACGGCTAAATCTATATATAATGAAAAGCAGAACCCCAACATAAGAAAAAATTTCCCGCCCAAACAACCTTCCACAAATAACATACTATATATATGGCAACTAATTATAAATATAGAAAATTTCTATTAGTGTTTATAATCAATAAATACAAATGATTATAATAAATACATTCAAAAATCATCAAATAAATATATATATATATATATATATATATATATATATATATATAAATAACATGCAAAAATTATGGAATTTAAAATGGGTACAGTTATTATATATTAATAAAAGAATAAGAGTTAAAGGCAAGATTATAGGTATAATTGGCTGATTTTAATCATTTAATTAATATTAATTTGATCTAAAAAGTGTATAAATAGTATATTCTATTTCTTTTTCTGGCATTCCCACTTCCTATTGTCTTGAGTAAGGTATGATGAAGCAAACTTTTAGAGCTTTTTATTACTATGAGCATATTTTAGTGAATTGGTTCGCTAATAATTATTTTTTTAATTGCAGCAGATATTAGCATATTAGCTCAGCTTGTGGTATGGGGACATTGACTTTAATATTTTCAACTAATTCAATAATTCTCTTGCTGATTTAGGTTTGTGTTAGATTTAGATTTTTATATATTAACTCTATTATATGTGTATATCAATAGTTCAATATGCACATTTATTTAGTTTAGTTTGTTCTCATATAGTTTTGAGTTCTTTATGTTTAAGATAATATCATATGTTATTATCAAAGCATTAAATTAACGTAATAATATGAATATGAGTAATATTTGGAAAATACAAAAATATAGTACACGTCATTACCATATTAAGGAATATCAATATAGATACATAAAGCAATAATGGGCAGATTGATGTCTAATTAAGATTGCATAAATATTTACTATAAAAATTAAGATTGATTAACGCAATTAATGGGCAAATTTCATGCAGTTTTTGTAACGCCCCCAACTGACCTTCCCAATTTGGGGCCACGTTACATTGATGCTTCAGGTTTTATCAAACATAATTCAAGAATTTTAAAGCGGAAGACGTTAATATAATTAAAAGATAAAAGTATTTAATAAGAAGTACTTCGAGTCCAAGTCACAACAGTATTAAAAGTTTAAATATAAAAAGGGAAGGAACTATCAGAGAGCGGTGCAGCAGTGTGTGTAGCGTGACGGTGACATGTATATGGAGATACATGTCACAGGATCTGTAAATCTTTCAAAAACAACTTTATTCGCCTGCTTACACCCTGCTACTCCCATCCATGCCGCTTAACCTGCACGTTTTAGAAATAACGCGAGGGGCTGAGTACTTTCGTACCCAATGAGAAATATGCCCGAAAACATACATTTATATAGGAAACATGCTATGCAACTCACACAGATAGACATGGGGTTTTGTTGAAAAGAACCATGCTATCCAAATCATTTTATTTTGCACGTGCCATTTATATGTTATTATATCTGTTTCAGGATTGTAACTGGAAGTTGGCCGGCTTCCATGTTACGATGATCAGTTAGGAATGCATTCACACTCAACCTACTGTCATCTAAGTGCACTAGTCTCAGCAATCCATTTTGAGACCCGATCGTTTAATATTCAACAATCACAATCACCATAATCAATTTCACCCACAATTCCACATCCAAAACCACAAATTTCACCTTATAACTTCAAAAATCCCAATCATATGGAGACGCTACTCCATACTACTAAATGAGTTCTAGCTCAGTTATGGGAACCTGGTTCCAAACTCATTTATTAATCTCTCTTGTCGATGGGAACCGATAGAGGACAAATATAATAGCACAAAAACATGCATAGCAAATTCATTTTAAAGCAAATCATTTTGTAACACATTTTAGAAATGTAAAACATGCTTTGGGTTTATACTGAAATAGTTTCCCACCTCGTTATCGGCTTTTGGCTAGATGTCTTTAGCTAGAATGAGCTCACCCCGTCCTTGCTTTCAATTTCCTACAATCAGATAGGGTTCTCGAGTCAATACGATGAATCTAGGACAATACATCTCATTCGTAAACAAACGGACTCGAAAGAAATAAGAACACAACATCTCCTTCTCTAATCTCAACGTCGATCGACTCAGCTCACGTCGATGCGTCGATCGACGGTCACCTCCCATCGATCGACGAGCTTTCGTCGACGCGTCAATCGACGGACACCACCCGTCGATCGATGAGCTTTCGTCGACGCGTCGATCGATGAACGACACACGTCGATCGATGAGCTTCCTTCGATGCGTCGATCGACGGTACCTCCCGTCGATCAACGGAAGTCGTCTTCTCCGGCGACTCGCGATCGGAAACCTGCAAGTCACGCTAAAACACTCTCCACTACTCCGATCATACATGCAAACACATATTTGAGCTCCCCAGACCACAAGGAACAAGAATCTACCATTGAAACACGGAAATAAGATGAAAAACGAGGACGTGAAATACCTCACCGGAGCTCCTCCGTTCGCGGCGGCGGTCGTGGTTTTCCGGCGTCCAAATGAGGCATTCTCTACGGCCGAACGTTCCCTACACGATGGGGAATCCGAATCTACGGTCAAATCATCGGAATTTGGCCGGAAAATCAAGATATAAGGAATTAAACTCAAAATCTCAACACAAAACCCACCTCACTTCTCTCTTCGATAACTCGGCCGTTACTCGTCCTCTCGGAACCCACGAGTAGTCAAATCAAAGCTTGAGACGAGAGCTATTGAACGGTGGTGGTGGTTTGCCGGTCGGTCGCCGGAGTTGGCCGGAAATTGCCTGGGAAGGTGGCTGACGGGTTGAGAGGGTGGGGAGGGGTTTTCTTTTATTTTCTCACTCTAAAATATAACATAAGGTAAAAATGTTATAAGGTAAGGCTTCCACTATTTATACCTCTCATATAATTATGTATGTAATACATAATTTCCAACTTTAACATATACATAACTCTATGTATATAATTATGAAATTGAATTTAATTTCCAATAGTTCTCCAATTTCCAACATAACCTTTCAAGATATATCATATCAACTTTCACCATAATACTTCCAAAATCTCCAATTATTTTATCATCAACATGATTTCTCCAATCTTATTTATACAATTCCATTCAAATAAATCCAAATGCTCTTCAATAAATAGGAAATTCCTCCTAATTAATCATGTAAATCCTTACAAAAGCTTAATTAAGCTTGGGGCATTACATCCCCTCACCCTTATAAAAATTTCGTCCTCGAAATTTACAAGATTTCAAATAGCTCAGGATATCTCTCCTTCATCCTGTCCTCTAGCTCCCATGTTGCTTCTTCCTGCCCATGATGGCTCCAAAGCACTTTGACGAGTGGAATAGACTTATTCCGGAGCTCTTGCATTTTTCGGTCTAGAATAGCCTGTGGTTGCTCCTCATACCTTAGATCTGGGCTCAAAATTACTTCCTCTTGGCGAATTACATGCCCCAGATCGTAAACATACTTTCTCAACTACGATACGTGGAATACGTTGTGAATGTTGCCCATGCTCGGGGGTAATGCCAATCTGTATGCTACTGGACCAATGCGCTCGAGTATCTCATATGGTCCCACATAGCGTGGTCTGAGTTTTCCTTTCACCCCAAAGCGTATTATTCCTTTGGTAGGTGAAACTTTAAGGAACACCTTGTCTCCCACTTCAAAACATAATTCGGCTCTCCTCGAGTCGGCATAGGATTTCTGCCTACTCTGAGCTTCCTTAATTCTCTCCCGGATCTGTCGGACTATTTCGATCATTTCACTTATTGTGTCCGGTCCAACGACTTTTCGTTCTCCTACCTCATCCCAGTATAGAGGCGAACGACACTTCTTCCCATACAATGCTTCATAAGGAGCCATTTCGATTGTTGCCTGATAACTATTATTGTAAGCAAATTCAATCAAAGGCAAAATCGGCTCCAAACTGCCTCATCGGTCTAAGACTACCATTCTCAGCATATCCTCGAGAGTTTGGATGGTTCTCTCGGATTGACCATCTGATTGAGGGTGAAACGCTGTGCTGAAATTCAGGCGAGTCCCCAACTCTTGTTGTAAACTCATCCAAAAACGAGATGTAAATTTCGCATCTCTGTCAGACGTAATTGAATTCGGCACTCCGTGCAGTCTGACTATCTCTCGAACATATATCTGTGCTAGCTTATTTGACCCATAATTTACCTTAATTGGTAAAAAATGAGCGCTCTTCGTTAGACAATCCACTATAACCCATATCACCGTATTTCCTTTCTGTGATCTCGGTAACCCTGTTACGAAGTCCATGGTGATATGTTCCCATTTCCATTCAGGGATGTCTAACGGCTGCAACTTTCCATACGGCCGTTGATGTAGCGCCTTAACTTGCTGGCATATCAAGCATTTCTCTACATATAAGGCTACATCATTTTTCATACCATCCCACCAGTACTTGGTCTTCAAATCTTGGTACATTTTAGTACTTCCTGGGTGAGCGGTATACGGCGTATCATGTGCCTCACTTAATATCTCATTCCTTAACTCTTCATTATTCGGCACCAATATTCGATCCCTGAACAACAGTGCACTATCATCTATTTCCCGATACTCTCTTACTGGCTTAACTTTCAATTTCTGACGCAACTTCTCAACCTCTGCGTCTTCCTTCTGTGCCTTCAAAATTTTCGCTCTCAAATCTGGCACTACTATCAAGGCTAACAACTCACACTCTTTCCTTTCCGACGGTGATATCACTTCTAGGCTCATCTTTTCAAATTCCCTGATCAAGTTGTTCTCCCTTGTAAGCATACAGCCTAACTGAACTTCTCCCTTCCTGCTCAAGGCATCTGCTACTGAGTTAGCTTTGCCTGGGTGATAATTAATCGTCAGATCGTAATCATTCACGAGTTCCAACCATCTCCTTTGCCTCATATTCAGATTCTTTTGTTCGAAGAAATACTTCAAACTCTTGTGATCCGTGAATATGGCACATTTCACTCCATAGAGATAGTGTCTCCAGATCTTTAATGCGTAGATTACGGCCGCTAACTCTAGATCATGAGTCGAATAATTCACTTCGTGCGGTCTTAACTGCCTTGACGCATATGCTATCACCTTTCCTTCTTGCATTAACACACAACCTAGCCCATTCTTCGAAGCATCAGTATATACTTCGAAATTCTTATCTGGCTCAGGCATTGCCAAAACAGGCGCGGTTGTTAACAACTGCTTCAACTTCTGGAAGCTTTCCTCACATTCACCCGTCCACTCAAACTTGATATTTTTCTGTAGTAACTGGGTCATCGGCTTCGAAATCTTCGAGAAGCCCTCGATAAACCTCCTGTAGTAACCTGCTAAGCCCAGAAAACTACGAATTTCATTCGGCTTTGTCGGTGATTTCCAGTCCATCACAGTCTGAATCTTGGCTGGATCTACCTTAATTCCGTCTGCCGAAATGATATGACCCAAAAATGTCACTTCCCTTAGCCAGAATTCGCATTTACTAAATTTGGCATACAATTTCTCATCTCGCAGAGTCTGCAAAACTGTCATCAGATGCTGCTCATGCTCTGCCTCACTCTTCGAGTAAATCAGAATGTCATCGATAAACACCAATACAAAGTTATCGAGATACGGGTGGAATACTCGGTTCATCAGGTCCATGAACACTTCAGGAGCATTCGTAAGTCCAAACGGCATTACTACAAACTCGTAGTGACCGTATCTAGTTCTGAACGCTGTCTTCGGAATGTCCTCCTTTCGAATCCTCAACTGATGATATCCCGATCGAAGATCGATCTTAGAAAACACTTTAGCTCCCATGAGCTGATCGAAAAGATCATCGATCCTCGGTAATAGGTATTTGTTCTTCAGTGTTAGTTTGTTCAGCTCCCTGTAGTCAATGCACATACGCATCGACCCATCCTTTTTCTTAACGAACAAAACCGGTGCACCCCATGGTGATACGCTTGGCCTGATATAACCCATGTCCAACAATTCTTGGAGCTGGACTTTCAGTTCTTGTAACTCCTTCGGGGCCATGCGGTACGGTGCTTTAGAAATCTGTGCCGCACCCGGTTCTAAATCAATAGTGAACTCTACTTGCCTGTCTGGCGGCAACCCTGGTAGTTCCTTAGGAAACACATCCTCAAATTCCCTCACAATTGGAACATCTTGGACTGTTAGTTCTGGCTTCTCTTCTCCTTCCAGATACACTAACAAAGCTTGATTTCCCGTCTTGCGCAACAACTTCGTTGCCTGAATTGCAGAGATTACTGGTACTCTCTGCCTCCTCTTGAATCCATGTACAAATGCCTCTTCATTCCCTTGCTGAGGAATGATTACTCTTTTCTCCCGACACAAGATTGTCGCCTTGTTCTCAGATAGCCAATCCATTCCTAGGATTATGTCTACATCATTTATATCTAAAACATTCAGCTCCACTACTAGAATTTCATTCTCGTTCATCTTGATTCTCAAGTTTCGGCACATTAAAGTAGAAGTGGTTGTTTCTCCTCAAGGTATTGCTACGTTCAAGTCCTGACTATTCTTTTCTACTTTAAGTCCTAGTGCCTCAACACATGCAGATGAGATGAATGTATGCGATACTCCCGTATCGAATAATACCATGACAGGTATATCATTAATGCATCCCATACCTGCTAGATTACCATTATCCTGATTCCCGTCCAATGCATAGGCCTGGGCTCTCCTCGGCTGACCATCGCCGCCCTGCTGGTTTCCCTCTTGGTTCTTGGGTGGTGCCTGATTTCCCTGCCTTCCACCTCCTCTATTTCCAGCATTGCCTCTCCACGGCTGGCGGTGTCCTCTGATAGCCCTCAGATGTAGGTTTGCCGGCCTCTGGAAATTCTGCCGATTGCCTCCCTGAGCTGGCGGTGTAGGGCAGTTGTTAGCATAATGTCCTTGCCCTCCGCAGTTGAAGCATCTGACCGCATTCCCTTGGCAATTCCCGGTATGCCTTCTGCCACACCTTTGGCAGTATTGCGGTCCAGCTTGTTCCCGCCTCTCAGCCTAATGAGGGTTAAATCTCGGAAAATTCTGATGGTCTGGCCTCCCTTGAAAGTTTTGCGGCCTGCCTTGGTCATGGCGCTTCTGATTGCCTTGACCATGTACAAATTACCTCGGCGGCTCATCGAACTTCCTCTTCTGGTTCGAACCTGAAGCCTGCGCCTCCTGCGCTCCCCACTCGGGCATCTTCTTCATATTCTTGGATGCTTCGATGTCCAAGGCGTGGCTCAAGAGCTCCTGATAACTCAAACCTTTCATGGTCGCCAGTTGCGTGCGAATTTCTTCACGCAGACCACCTCGGAATTTCTCCGCCATCTTCTGTGGTGTGTCCGCCAAATTCGGTGCCATCTGGAGTAGCTCACCAAACTTGGTGTCATACTCCTCCACAGTTTGCTTTCCTTGCTCAAACAGGAAGAACTCCACTTCTCTCTCATTTCTGTACTGTTTCGGAATGAACTTCTCGAAGAATCCTTGAACCTTTCCCAGCTGATATTATCCCGCTCTGCTGGTGCAATAGACTTAGCATAAGTCTCCCACCATCTATCCGCTTTTCCTTTAAGATGATAGGACATGCAGTTTATCTTTTCCTCCTCTGAGCATTGATCGATGCTAAATCTGCATACAAATTATAGCAAAGGGCAAATAA